>JASKGO010008118.1:0-14414 GCA_030556065.1 Holobus sp. GC000080 | reverse complement strand
GTAATTTGTATCAATTTCATTAATGAATTACATCAAAACAATTGAGTCGATTTAAATACAGTTTTCACTATAATATTGAAAAAAATATTCTCTTTAAAATGAGTGGTCACTCGACCCCCCATGCCTTTAAAGATTTTTAAGTCGGTGGCCGTGGGGGACCAGGGGTGACTGTTACACCATAACGAAATATTCCAAAAGATGTCGCCCTAACAACAAAAAATGACGTGCCTCAGGGATTTTTCTTAAAATGAGTAGTTTTCATTTTATTCCGGGTGAATACTTTTCGCTGAGACACCCTGTATAAGGCACCAAATGATTATCAAAAGATTAATAGACAACAACTTCATAGAGCAGATATCACCATTTCTTCTAGCTACAAAACAAAAACAAATGCATAATTTGAGATAGACGAAGTATTACTTAATATAACTTAATAAAAAATAAATAAAAACAAATGAAAGGAAATTAAACAGACTTTTTACTGCATTTGTGAAAGTTCACCCAATTCCGTAGCAATTAAAACAATATCACAGAAAATAATCGCTTGAATAATTTTAATAACATTGTACAATATGAAAATGATGTGCTTTAAGAAACCGAAATCAAAAGTACAATCCAACAACTTGCACAATACTCGATTAATGTTTTGCAACAATTGCAAAAACGAACACCACACAAATCATAAAAAAAAAATATGAAAAGAAAACTGTACTTACATTCCGCTGATACTTATCCGAATCCGTTTCATTGGAATCCTTTCCTTGAAACTCACTGGTAAACATATTGAACAAAGTGGCACCGTCCCCGAAACTGTGATGCACCCTCATCATCAACAAGTAACGTCCTTCCACCTGTTTATCGCCGATGTGCACATCCCAGAGGGCTTTGTCCTGATGCGGAAGAGGCAAACTGAGCAGATTTCCAATCGCTTCGCAGACGTTTTCATTGGTGGTGCCATCGGGCACTTCCAACACCCGAAAGAACTCCTGGTAGCGACTGAAGAACTTCTTGAAATAAAAGTAGCCGAGCGAGTACTCCCTGGTGCAGGTGAATTTGACGAATTTCCGCTTCTGGATGGCTCTGCGTATTTGCGCTATACTGAACAGGCGAAACTCTTCGGGAGTGCCGTCGAAATCGATGTAAAATAAATTGCAAATGATGGGCCTTCGCAAATCGGACTCTTCGTCCACGCAGAAAATCGATTCGGTCCCGTCGAGCAGTCTGTAGAATCTGGTGCCTTCGCTCGCGGCAATTATTTGCGTGACCGTCCATCTTAGAAGCTTCAGGAATATTAAGGTGCAGAAAACTAGGGGCGACAGTAGGAAAATTGTGAGGGCTTTTAGTAGCCAGCGGTTTTCCTCGTTGGTTTTCTTGAATATGTACTGAAATTTGCCATTTTTGTTTACTTTTATAGTGAAAATTTTAAATTCTCTACAGGGTGATTCAGAAAAGTGGCTCAGCCTTCTCATTTTTTTCATTTGCCTACCGATTTTTATGAAATTTTAAAATTTGTATATTTATTTCCAATTGATTGAAGTAAATTTCAATATTCCGGTTTAACCGAAAATGTACCCAACTGTTGATTTTTAAATGGTAACTCAAAGTTATTTTAACTTTTCTGGATTCGTTGAGTCAATTTTCGATTAAAATCAAATTTTGTTACAATTTTTATTTTTTAAATTGCCATTTTTTAAGACACTATTTCGGATTGAATGACGTCAATTTCAACTTTGTACCACTTCCGGTTTAACCGGAAATGAACGAAATTTTCAATTTTTCAATGGCAACCCATAGTTATTTTAGTTTTTTTTTTTTTTTTATTCCATCAGTCATTTTTGTTTAAAATCATGTTTGGTGTCATTTTTTTATAATTTCCGCAAAAATAAATTTAGGTTTTAGAAGGCTATGAATTGATTCAAATTAACTGAAATCAACTAGGATTATGTCAAAAAATCGCGCAGCGCTCTATTCTAATAATCGCATCCACAAAGGTTCTTTTATAGAAATTAATTTAATTTTTATTTTTTACATCTGTTTACTTCATTCTAGTTTGATATATCCGATATCATTCGATTCGTTAAAAAATGGGGTATTTAAAAATCCTAGTGAGTCATAGGGGTGCCATTTGAAAAAATGGAATTATGGCGGAAAAATTCAACCGTCTGAATTATTTAGTAAATAACTATCAGCATAGCCATAGAGTGCTGTTTTTTTGTTGATATAACCTTTGGAACTTTGAAATAGCCGAATCATGACAATCTAGATCCATTTTTTAAATTCAATTTTTGTTTGCTTATAAAAAAATAAAAATTAACTAAAAGCAAAGTCTTATACTAATAATGACCCTAGTATTTAAAAAAAAAGTGAAAATGGTAGTAATGGTTATTGAAAAATCCGTTGAAACCGGAAGTAGTAACAAATTTAAATTTATGTCAACCAATCCCATATTATATCTTTTATGAATTTATGAAATTTTATAAAAATCGGTTTGTAAACAAAAACATGAAAGCGGTGAGCCACTTTTCTGAGTCACCCTGCATAATGTGGTCTGCGATGGAGGGTATAAAATATAAATTGTTGAATTTTGTAAAATATTACCTAGTGAAGAAAATCCTAAAATAAAATTTTCAATTTGAATTCGCTTTTTGAAATAACTAATTATTAATCTTTTCAATGCAACTTTTATCATTCAAACATCTCTGTTCTAAAAATTTTCACATGTGAAAGAAAGTACGCAGAGTGATCAATTTCTTAAACCATAACTGGGTAGCGATGCGGCAAAAAATGGCAGAGCTTCATCATCAATTTAAGTTTGCATAAAAAAAGCAAATTACGAATTTAAACAAAAAATGAAAATACTAAATTTATTGAAAACTCTTGCTAAAGCCCAACTTACTTAAAATATTTTCATTTGACCACTTCCGTTTATATCGGATGTAGATGCCAGGCATACCAAGATTTTTATTTCATATTTTGACTCATATTTTTTTTTAATAAGGCCGATTATGTAGATTGTTTTTTTTTTCAAATCGATCGACTTTTCCAGATATAGCTTACTTCCGGTTAATTTTCGAAAAATTAGTATTTTATGAAGAAAACATACAAAGATTTCTCACTCATTTCTGACGATAATTTGATAATTATTATTTTTAATTATCCTAAAGATGTATGCTCATATATTACATCATATATTTATTATTCAAATTATTTCGTGGAAATTTCGAAAAAATTATAACATTTTTACCATCAAATAAATCAACTTCGTTTTTTTTTTTTTCAAAAGAAACTTTTATTTATTGAGCATCATTTGGCATTCAAGGGCCTAAAAAAATAGTTTTATTTGATAGTCCTACTTAATAAAAACTTTTTGAGTCATTTCAAGAAAACTAAATCAACACCAGGCGGCCATCGTTTTTTTTTTTATTTACATTTTTATTTCCGGTTTAACCGCAAACGACTCGAACTTTTAATAACTTAATAATTTTTTGAACCTATTTCTCATTTTTATTATTAACAAATGCCAATGCTCTATTTTCTCAATATTTTCTAAAAAATAATAATAAAAAAATCCAATTTCGACAATTACCGTATTTAAGTATATTTATCTCAAAACACGTCATCTTCGATTTTTTATATTTTACCCTTAATTTCTAGGGCATTTAATCCCCTTTCCATATCCGAAGTTAGTTTTCATACACTTTTTCCGTAATCGTAGATTACGTGTTTAGAGATAAATCGACTTGAAAGTGCAATTGCCATGGGAGAGGACACCGCGCACTTAAAAATTATTTCCGGGAAAACAAAAAAAAGTGTATGAAAACTAACTTCAGATTTGAAAAGAGGATGAAATGCCCTAGAAATTAAGGGTAAAAAATAAAAAATCGTAGATTACGTGTTTTGAGATAAATATTCTTAAATACGGTAATTGTCAATAATGGATTTGTTTATTATTATTTTTTAGAAAATATTGAGAAAATAGAGCATGGCATTTGTTAATAATAAAAATAAGAAATAGGTTTTAAAAATTTGAAATTAAAAAAAAAAAATTTTATTGTTACCGCTTCCATTTCGTTGATACATTCCCTATTTAACATATTTGAAGAAATTGTATAAACAATGAAAATGAGACTAACTTTAAAAAAGTTACCCCACTGTTTGGCAAAATGACCAAGTTGTAGATTGGAAAAAGTAAAAGTACTAAAAATTTACTTTCAATCTTTTATATTTTTACCACTCAAAATTATTGTATTAAAGTGAAAATGTTTACATAAGAACAGCTTATGATTAAATTTATAACCAGTAATAAATATTTCACTAGCTAAAGAGTCAAGTCTTTGTCTCCCACATCTCATAAAACAATAATGTTATTTATTGCCTATTTTTTATTTTATTTTTTTTTCTTTGAAAATTAAAGTCTGCTCAAAGTCCAAGTGATAATTTATTCTCTTTTTACTAATAAAATTAATTTATTTCTAAGGTAGATAAGTGTTAAAGTTACAAGGATAATGAAAATATTCTTAAATCAAATATTTTTTATTTTTAGAGTAACTAATTAATTGATTGATAATTATTATTGCAAGATTATTAAATATTTCAAATGTCGAATCATTCTTTTTATTTTGTAACTTTTTAGTGTTTTTGTCGGTATTGTTATCATTAGTATTGAAATTTTAAATTTTATATTATATTATTCATTGATAAAGGCAATGTTATTGCTGTTAATTAATTTTTTTAATTAAATAAGTAATGTGTTAAAAATATATTACAAATTTTCTCAATTAAAATAACATCATTGAAATGAATTATTAAATTAAATTTTGATTGAACTGAAAATGTTATTAGAGAAGGAGAAAAATAAAATTACTAACTTTCTATTTTTCTTATAAACATTTAGCGCAATTACAAGAAGTCATAAGATTTTTATTCATTTGTCAATGATAAGGCAACATGAGTTTCATTTTTTTGGTTTTACTGGAACACTTTTAATTTTCTTTTTAATTTCAGTAATCCTTTTCAAAAAAAAAAATGAAAATTAAAAAAAAAAAAAATTTAGAGAACAAATTAAGTCCCTTAAGGAATGAAACTATTTTATACGATACAAATAAGAAACAAGTAATTTTAACTAAAATTTATGTAAAAATATTTATTAATTGATTTTTTACCCTCAAAAACCAACCAACCCCTTACTTTCTTTTACTTAAAATTGCAATTACCTTAAGTAGAACGTAAATATAAATGGACACCTTGATATGTCCATAGACTTTATCTGAAATTTTCCCAAATTTATCAATTAAATTAAAAAAAAATTACAAAAAAAAACTTACTTGCCAAGAAATTTTTTGTTCTTTCCATCTTATCAGAAAAATTGTACATCGTTTTTTTTTTTAGTCGTTGCACCTTTGAAAGTTAAAACAAACTGCCAACTAACATTCTTCGTTGATTGCAAACATTGGAAAAAAAGAAAAGGTTCTTATTTCGGTACGACAATAATTGCTTAGACAAACTTTGCGCGTTTAGCTAGAACAAGCAAATATTTACCGGGCAAGAGCGGAGATTTTGCGTGTATGTCCAATTTTATTGCCACCTATAGGAAATAAACGCCTTTCCCCCCAGTATTACAATATTGTACAAGTGCAAATTATTATTTGCTTGATATTTCTTTTTAAGTTTCACTTTCATAGTCGCTCCGTTATTTGCTTTTAAGCAAACACACTTAAGATATTAGAAACGAACTTACGAAATGTGCGTATTGTTCGACCGGTTGTGTAAATCTGATTTCCTTTAGCAATGCATCTTTACAGTAACACTTTTAATCCATCTTCCACTTATTAAAATTGATTTCATTTTTCATTTCGCAACGCAATGTACAATTTGTTGCTATTTGAATTACCCGCTTATTTTTGCACTTTGTTGCCATTGGTTCGCAGAATTCGGACGCCATATTTGCATTTTCTAACCTGAAAATCTTTTATTTTGGGGCGCTGAAGCGCTTGACTCTTTTACATCACCGATTACGGAAATTTACCAGGTTTCTGCTAGTTTTACGCGCTTATTCTTTGAGAATTATCAATTTTGCACCGGAAATCTTCCACCAGTTGTTAGTTTTCTTAATTTTAGCTCGAAAAACAGCCGGAATTAAATGTTTCGATTTTGTTTTTAGAGCCTAACCTCAATGTATCCTGTGTGCTGTTTTTAAACTTGCAAAATCATGGACACTGATGTTTTATCCACCAAAAGCTCAACGCAAATCATGTAAGTATCGCCCATTGATTTGTTAACATATAATTTACGAGTATTTGCAGCAACTTTAAAGGTTCTGAGACTGAAAACTGTGCTGAAGTCTTAGCTCGAGATGTTACAATCAACTGCAGCGAGGGAACACATAGCAAGGGCAGTTCCAAAGTGAAACTGAAGAATGTGGTTGACTACAACTGGGAATTCAAATACTATTTGGGTCAACTTGTTGCTTGTCACATCGAAGGGAAAATATACGCCTACACTATTAAACCCAAAGGTATTATTTTCTTTTTTAAATCTTTCATTAAAAATAACCATTTTGTTGTATTTACAGAGAAACTTTCTATGCTTAGACTGGTAAATTTGCAAACGGAGGAACGCGCCCTATTGAAGGACTTCAAAGGAAGCATTCAGGACATTTCATTTGCTTTAACACCACAAGTGATTCTTGGCTGTGTCGATGAAGAATGGAATTTGTATGTTTACAGTGTGGAAAGCACGAAGATAATGTCTTGCACTTTACTAATGCACGTGCAACACGTGAATGTCTCTCCGGCGAATAACTTTCGCGTCATTTGGTGTCCTTACGTTCCATCTTTTGGAGAAGATCCTGACACTTTAGATGACCCGGCTAAACTGTTGGTTCTTCTGAATGGAAATATGGGTACTTATTGATAGAAAATCGCGATGTATTTTTTGGAATAATTATTAATTCTAGCTGAAATTTGGGATGTCAGCATCATTAATTCCAAATACGGAACGGCACCGTTGAAACCTTTGGAGAATTCTGATGGATATATTGAAATTGACTGCCGTGCACGGATTGTCGATGCTAGTTTCTCACCGGATGGTACAGCATTAGCTACTGCTAGCGACGATGGTTATGTTAAGTTTTTCCAGGTACTGCTAATAAATGCTTTTGTTGTTTGTTTCGAATAATGGCTAATGGAATGTGTTTCAGGTGTATCAAGTGGAAGATGAGGAACGTAAATTGCTTCATCAGTGGCAACCCCATGATGGCAAACCGCTTTCTTGTATTTTGTTTTTGGATAACGTCAAATCTTACGCTATATCTGAGTAAGTTCCTATTTTTCCATCTTGACAATTTGTTTATTCCGTTTACTCAATTATCTAGAAGTTTAGTTCACATTAAATTTTAAAATTTATATAGAAAAAATGAACATTATTTGATTAATATCACATAAAAACATCATCACTCATGTTTTACAATACGTAAAAAGTGTATTGAAACGAGTCCTTAATTTGCAGCAGTAAATTCTGGAAGTTTGCCGTGACCGGTGCAGAAAACAACGTGGAACTGAAAATTTGGTCTTGCGAATCGTGGGCTTGCCTTCAAACGATCCGTTTCGAACCTAATCCTCTATCAATGACGCGCGAATTATTCCTCAAAGCTGTCTTGGACGCCTCTTCCGAATACCTCCTCCTTTCCGACATCAACAATCAAATCCTCTACGTACTGAAGATCCAGAAGAACGAGGAGGAGCGCACTGCCAGCGTGTGCACCATTTCCGAATTCCTCCAGCCGGCGTCCGTTCTCAGTTTCGCCATTCTGTCCGTTGCACCTACCAATCTACGTTATCCGAGCACCGAAGAACTTTACGAAGACATTGACGAATTCGAAGAGGATAACAATTTGCTTTCTAGCATCGCCATCAGAATGCTAGTGGTGCAACCGAAGAGTTTGAAAGATTGCACCATCACGTTCACGCCGGATGGATTCATGGATTCCAACATTAAGTCGGTGTACGGACACGTGGAGAGTACCGAAAGTAACGGAGAAAAGGTAGCGGAAGAGTTGCCCAAATTGAACGATTTGAAGTCGTCTGTGACGCTGTTGATTCAGCAGCAGCAGCAACAACAACAGCAAAGTGCACCGCCTCCGTTGAATTTAATGACACCTGACGATTTCAATTCGCCTATTCTGAATGCGAGCCCCAATAATGTTGCGGTTAGACCTCTGGACCAGATCACTTCGCCCACGGTGAAAAAGGAAATTATTGATGATTTCCAACAGCCCAATAAGGATAATTGCGCCAGTGGTGGTTCCAGTCCCAGTAGGGAAGTGCAGGAAATACTGCTGAATAAATCGGCGCAAGATTTCTTTGAGAATTTCACCAAAATTGGCAAGATCGAGAAGAACAACTATGCCAATAACGAGAGTAAGTTTTCATTTTTAGGCTAAAATTTTCTATTTATTTTTTTACGGTAGAAAAAATCATTTTGTTACTTGTTAATGTTTTCCTATTTAAAAAATAAGAATTTAATTTTGATTTTGTCGTTTGTATGTCCATCCTGTATTTGAGAACTGTAACAAAAGCACTTGTTAATTATTATTTTTATCTTTAGAAAATCCTCAAGAAGGAGGTCAAGTAATCTGGCCAAACATTCCAATGTTAGAACGACAAGAAGAGACTGCTGGCCGGATAAAAGAAACCGCCGACACCGAAAGCAAAGTGTACGCACTCAACTTCCGACTGCTGAATCTCGAAAGTCTGATCAAGGACCAAAAGGAAGAAATTCAACAATTGCGACAGGAGCTGAAGTTGCAAGGTGCCAATAAAAAGTCCTCCGACTATGAAATATGCAATCTGTTTACGAAAGAATTGGACAAAGCGATGTCCAAGCAATACCTGCAGATGTCGAAATTGTTGGAGGGTCATCTGAAGGATCAGAAGCAGCAGATGGCGATTCAAATTGGCGACAGCGTGCAGACCTGTGTGAGCAACGAAATTCGCATGAACGTTATTCCGTCCGTTATTAAGGTCTTCGAAAAAGTGCAAACTCAATTGGAGTACCTCTACGGGCAGAAACTGAATGCAATAGACCAATTGCTGAAGACCAATGTTTCGAAAATGTTCAACAGCAAATCGGTTGCGGAATCTTTGAGCAATTCTATCGTGACCGTTATCAAACCCAGTTTGGAGAATTGCTACAAGGATATGATAGCGACCGCTCTGGTTCCATCCTGGGAGAAAATCTGCAATGCTATGTTCCAGCAAATTCACAATACTTTTACACAGGGTACCAAAGAATGTAAGTTTTTTGCTTGTTTTTCATTTTCAACTTTTTATTGTTTTTCTTTATTTTCTAAATCCAACCGAAATTGCTTTTTACATTTTTATCTTACATTTTCAGATACTTCCTCAGTGGAAAACTATATGGATCGACAACGAAAAGTTCAAGATAAGGGAAAAGATCTCATCAATCAAATTCAGGCTGTTTCAGAAAGCATGAAATTGAATGCTGATAAAATTACCCTTAGTGTTTCGGAAGATATGCAAAGACACATTAATATTGCTTTCAATAGGTTTGTTTTGATTTTTTCTTGTACTTTAATTTTTATATCATAATTGTTTTTTTTTTTTTGCAGTATCCAAGACCGAATAGCCCAGTTGATTTCCGAAACTGTGAAGGAACAAATACGTGTTGGATTCAGGACTCATTCGGCTTTACTTGAAGACAGTGTTGTGAACGCAGTCCGATCAAGGGCCGTGACACCATCGCCTCACATTATTGATACTCAGGTAAAAAGCAACAAACAAATTATTTTCCCGGGTTTGTTGTATTGTAAATTTGAATTTTTAGATGCAATTACAACAGTTACATAACTTAGTAACAAAAGGAAACATTGATGCTGCATTCCAACAAGCACTGACAGCTTCTGCCACTTCTTCCGATCTGTCTTTGGTACTTTACGTGTGCGAAAATGTGAACCCGCAAGATGTGTTCGGTAACAACAAATGCATTCTTCAGCAGCCGGTTCTTTTGAGTTTGGTCCAACAATTAGGAGCTGATTTGACGCACAAAACTGATGTCAAACACAGGTACATAGTCTAAATTATGAAAGTTATGAGCTCTCCTTGGTAACATAGGGCTACTTATTCTAATCTAGCCTTCCAATAACTTAAGCTAATTCTCCAGTTATTGAAAACTTATTAAATTATTACTTTTTTTTTTTGTAGGTACTTGCAGGAAGCCCTTTTAAGTTTGGAAGTGAACAATCCGATGACTAAAGAGCACGTGCCTGTGGTAATAAACGAGCTGAAGGCGCAATTGAAGAATTTCATTTTGTCGAATCCCATGCACAAAAGCGTGACCAATATGAAAATGCTTCTGATGGCTTGTACAACTTTTCGTTAAATGATACTTTTTAGTGTGTTTTTCTTTATGTCCTTAGTGTCTCTTTTTTTTATTAGTTCGGTTTTTGTTTTTTTTTTTTCGACGCCAGTATTTTCAAAATTAAGACTTGATTTGCAGTCAGAATTTGACTGTAAATTCCAGGATTTGATTAATGTTTTATTAAGTGTAGTATATTTGTCTCTTTGCAGTAAAGAAATAGTTTATTTATATTTTATGTAGTTTGGTAATGTAGATTTAGGTTTTTATTGTTGATAAAACATATTATAAGTTTTTCTACCCTTTGTGGTAAATTAAATAAACTTTTATTATTTTATAACAACTTATTTGTCTTTTTTAACACTGATTTTAAATTTTGGGATTTTCTAATAAAATATTGGAAAAATAAGCTTAAAATTAACATCTTTATTAAGAAAGTTCACCTTTATTGTCTTGAGGACGTAAAAAAAAAACCTTTCCTCACCTAACGATTGTGGATGACCTAAAACTTTTATTTTATTACAAATTTGCCAAAGAAATAAATAAAGCACGGCTGAAGAAAAAACATTTAAATTTTAGATGTTTTATTGGTAATCATATCAAATATACATATTTATTTTAATACTTTTTAATTAAGATGAAAAAAAAAATTTTAACCTACAATTATTAAAATAAAAAAATAAGTTTTATACATTTATGACGATAAATCTAATTAATCGATGGTAATACATTATTGAGAAGATTTAATAATTGTATAGTATGTAGATACTAGAAGTAAACAGTTAAATTGGTACTGTCTGGCAACTTTGGCGGGCAATCGATGTTATTTAAGTTTTCTGTGTTGACGCTGTCCGAATCAGTCGTCTGCTAGACATGAAAAAAATAAAAATTGATGAATTAAATAAGATTCAAAGATGTACAGGGTGTTTGCATAGTATGGAACATCTCAAACAAATCTTTTTTTTTTCAATTAATTAGATTGTTTCAATAAAAGGATTGTTTTATTACACAAAAGAATTTGAAAAAAAAATGTCAACTAAATTTCAGTTTTCCTTTAAGTCATCAAACACGGGAAAGTTAGAAAAAAATTATATGGAGAATAAGATTTCTTCAAGAATTACATGTCAGACGTTAAACGCCATTTTAATTTTGATATAGATCCATATAAATACTTAAATAATCTCCAAGCAGATTTTTATGATACTAGAATGCTAGATAAGTAAAAAACTGATAGAATGTATAAGTATAATTTTCTTATAAAAACCACTGAAAAGAGCGTTTAGTTAAAATAATAATAACCTCAAATCACTTTATGACGTCACAATTCTTTCTACCAATGAGTCGATTTTCAATTTTTATTTAGTTGGAAAAGCATTGATTACAATCTTGAAATTCATACCTTGTCGTCACCCCAGCTTAACTTTTTGACCCTCTGCGAGTGCGCAGAGTGAGGCCAATTAGGCGGTTGCGGCGCCGGATGGACCTTTGGGCTTGGAATGCGACTTTTCAGATCGCCAGACAAACTGGGTATACCACCCATTGCACTTGCCGTGGGTGATCTTAGATTTAAAGATCTCACCCCTGCAAACATAGGGTTGCTAACCTTATCCAAACCTAATGGTGGTGACGTCGACTGCGATTTTTCCGGTTGTAAACTGGGCAACTCCCCTCTATTTCTACGTTTCTTTCTATAAATCGCCGAAACAGAAACAAATATTGGTACTTTGCAATTTGCAGACGATAGTAATAAACTTACGCTTTGAGAATGTAAGCTATTAGAAGAGCAATGACGAAAGCCAAGACAAGTAAAATGCCACCTAAGACGGCTAAAATCAACGAAGCGCCGCTGTTGCTGGCCTTCACAACAGCCCCCTGACTTCCGGCACTTGGAAAATGAACCGTGATAGGTACACTGGACCTCTTCGATGGTTCGCCGGAATCGGTGGCCACAACAGCAAACGTGGCCACCGTATTAGCGGGTGCCGGTCTCTTAAGCACCAACTCTCCGTTACTGTTGATGGAGAACAACGATGCATTAACTCCAGTCAAGGATAATTGTATGTGATCGCTTTTGTCTCCATCGGCGGCTTCCACGCGACCGATCACCTCGTTCAATTGGCCGGAAACGAAGAACTCGTAATGGGGATACCGAAATCGGGGCTCCCACTCATTCACATCCTCGACTGTTACATTAACCACTGCTGAATCATTCTAAACATTTCAAATGTTATTATTTTTTTAAATTTAATTTCATAAATGTTTTGCCTAACTTACAGCAACCCTCATCATACAAAAATCATACAAAATAATTAAAAACAACAAAAATAAAAAGTATCATAATGGTACTTACTGTAAGTCCATCAGTTGCAAACACCTTGAAGATATATTCCGATCGCTCTTCGTAGTCTAATTTCTTCCTCAGACCTAATTCTCCCCGAGTGTTTATACTGAACACCTTCAGCAGACCTTGTTCTGAAACAAAGTATCTCAAATGCTCCCCAGGTCGATTATTTCCCAGTACTGTTAAAATGGCCCCTGGAGGTAGAGCTTCGCTAGCCTTAACCAAGAACACCCTCTTCAAAAACCTTAATCCTACTGAAGACTTCCTACTAACAGTAAGGGTTACCAAAGCATATCTGTCCTTATTATCCTGCTGAGTAGCCTTAATGACCAACGTGGCAGGATGCAAGAGATCATTTTCGTTAACATCTTTCGCTAGTGAAACACGTCCAGTAATCTTATTAATTTTGAAGAAATTGTAATCACCACCATGTCCATTGAATGTGTAAACAACAGGACTGTTAATTCCCAAATCCTGATCGAATGCCACAATATCCCGAGGCTTAACCACCAAATTGGCACCCCTAATTAACAAATCAGGCAATGCGCTGGTGTACCTTTCTTCGGTAAATTTCGGATTCTGATCGTCGGCATCAATTACATGCACCGTTAAAACAGTATCGGAAGACTTTGGTGGTTCGCCATGGTCCTGAGCTCGGATATGCACGTCAAAACTTTTCAACTGTTCGTAATCCAAAGCTTTCTTCAGTACCAGCGTACCCTCCAATTCGTTTTCGAACTCGAAGTAATCGGCATGGGTACCCGGAAGCACGGAATAGCGCACACTGCTGAACGGTCCTTGCTGGTCAGCATCGGTCGCGTGAACACCTTGTAACACGCGGGTGCCTATAACGGTCACCTCGGATATGTTCAAAATGTAGGGCGCGTTGATGAACTGCGGGGCGTTATCGTTCGCATCGGTCACGCGTATATTCACCGGTATCACAAATCCCGGATCCAGTGTGTGCAGTCGTTCGCAGATTAAGTTGATGAATACCGAAGAAGGTCCATCGATGCCTTCCTTGTCTAATTTGCGACGCAATGTTAGGTTTCTAGTGCCAGGAGCTATGCTTATCGGACTGTCCGGTTCTTGTAAGTGCAAAGCTATGGTACCTCCTGGTCTCGGATCTCCGTGTATTCTCAGTTGGCCTATGATGGATCCTATGGATTTGTCTTCGGAAACAAAGAAACTCTCGCTGGAAGCTCCATTTTCCAAATAGCATCGGTTATCTGGAATTACTGCAATTAGAAATTTTCAAAATTTCAGTTGAAAATTTAGTTCATTTGAATTTTGTGGATGATTAAAATAATTGTTAATATAAATTTTAGGTTTTTGACAACCTTACGCACGAATAAATAATGCTTAAGTAATAGTCATTTACATTATAATAAGTGCGTAAGGTTTTACCGCGTGAGCGTTGTGTTGCAGCCCTATTTCGAAACAGAAGGACCGTATTAAGCGCGAACGCGGTAAAACCGATTACGCACATATAATGAACCCTATTTTTCATATTGAGGGTCTTGAAATAATAATATAATAATTAAGTATTTATCATATCTAAAATTATTATAGTCCCGAATAGGCTTAAAGGCTAAAGGTAAGGTTTATCTGTTTATCTGACACATTACCGAGCTTGCTTCTGTGCTAACTTCTAAATAATTAACTTTTATCCATAGTAACTTAGGTTTTTATATTTACT
>JASKGO010008115.1:0-17865 GCA_030556065.1 Holobus sp. GC000080 | reverse complement strand
GTTTTGCCCTTCACTTTATGCCACTTCTCCACTCTCGCTGCTGCTGCTCTTATTTATGAAGCGTGTCAAATGTTTGCAACACACAATACACTGCTAATTGAATTGCCTAAATTACTACAGTGACCTCTATATGAATTTTTACGAAGAGCTTAATTCATGAAAAACTAATAATTAAATATAAAAATTTATCGGCAGCTAATTGATATAAAAATCGCGGTAGAAATAATCTTGAAAAATGACTTGAAAAATACAGGTTCCCAATAAAGAAACCTGAAGAAACAAAAACAATAAAAATAGAAAAATAATCATTAAAAAAGAAAAAAACTTACAAAACTTTTTCTGAAATCATCTAGGATGCTATAGATGATCGCGAAGCAGGTCGCAGCTTCACCTGCTGCAACATATCTATTGAAATCACCGGCTGCGTATTGCCTCTGACCAATTGCGGCTTAACTTTCGCGTCTTCCTTTGCAGTGGCCGAAAATCCGGCAACGGTTTTCTTCAATTTCACTTTCAAAATGTCATCAACAGATATTATTGGTCTTGCATTTGAAGAAGAACTTCGATCTACATTGGCCGCAGCACATGTTTCCAGTTTACTATTACCACGCACTGCAATTTGTTGTGTTACCTTGGCAACTTTGGAAACTAATGGCGGAAGCGGCGGAGGCGGTGGAGGAGGAGGAGGAGGAGGCGGCGGCAGTTTTACCAAGCAACTTTGCACTGTTTTCTGTTGATTTTGCAGACGCATTGTTTCGATTAATTGCGTCAATTGCGCAATTTGCAAGTCCATCCCTTCGAATTTCACCAGTTGCACCTTCAAATCGCTCACTTCGGCAAACAAAAGTTGCATTTGTTGCTTGGTAACAGCCAATTCGTTGGCCAGTGTCAACAATTCGTTGCTGTCGCATTGTTTCGAAGTTTTCAATGACGATTTACTGCTTCGTAAAATAGTTCCCTGCAAAATCAACGACTTAAATTAATTAAAAAAAACTTGATTAAGTTTTCAATGTACTTTACCGAATTAACTGTGAGTCCAAGCCATTCGGAAACATTGAGCAAATGTTTCAGCAGTTGCTTCGTAAGTTTGTCGCGCATTCGGCGCAGCGCCACCAGGCAATTCGCTGGTGGCGTGTTGGTGGCCACAGAGGGCGCCTTCTTTTTCAAAATGCACCGGTTGCCGAGTTTCAAACAATTGCTACTGCTTCTGCGTACCTGCAACTATAATTTCTTTTTAAGCTACTAACTAACAATCATTGAATCGATAATATAAGCGAATTGGGGAATTAATAGAGAAGAAAAAGAAAACTTACGTTGCGTTTATTAGCAGGAAACAACGTGGTACTGCTGCATGCGAACGATGTACTTGCGAAAACCAAAGTGCTGGATGTTCTTCCGAAAGTTAGAGAGTGCACGCTGGCACTGTATAAAGGTGCCGGACATTCCAGCAGCCGAAGATGCAGTGAACTCAGGGAAGAACAACAACAACAAGCGGAATGGGAAAGCTGCTGTTGCTTCTGCTGCTGCCTTCTGTCAATAGTAAGAGCAGAGTCTTCGTTCTGCTCACCAGATGGCTTCAGACGTCGTTTGCGCCTCTTCTTGGACCGCCGCGAGCCCCTTTTGCGAGCCATTTGCTCTCAAAAGTTCCAACACTTTTCCAACATGTCCCCCGGTGACATTTAGAAAACGTTTCCGGTTGCTGTGTCACTTTTTTCCTTTCTTACATGACACTTTTAGCGTTGCTTTAAACCATTTATGACGCATGCAACTGTCAAACTGATAGTTGAAATTCAAATTTTTGAAATTTTCAGTTATCGAAACATGCGATGGGGTTGAATTTGCTTTGGTTTATTAGCAGTTTTCAACGCTAAACTATCTATTGCAAATTGCAAACTGCAAACTTCTCAATACTTACTTATTAGTTCACTGCATGATGCAGCGAAAACTTAAAAATCAAAAAAACTGGGAGGAAAAACGCGCAATTTTTACAGATGATAAAAAGTTCGAAAATAAAAACCAAGAATTTAAGATTCATGCGGTGGTAGTTGTTGTGGTGGTGTTGGTGGTGGTGAGAGAGGAACGATCGTCGGTCCAGCCGTCGTCGGTCCTCTCGCTGCCGACCGGGACGACGCCACCGCTTGCCGCCCCCGCGCTTCCCGTCTTGATGCACAGCGAGCTCCTGGCCAGTCCGTAGAACAGTTTCGGCTGCAGTTTGCGCGACGTGAACAGCCAGCCGAGATGCGTGGTGCACAGGCGGCACTTGAGAACCGTCCACGCGTATCTGCGGTCAAACGACGGATATCGGGAAATCCGGAGAACTGTCCCCAAAAGGGGGAGGAAAACTAAACGGGGGAAAATAAAAAGCGACTTACCCCGGAAACCAGCTGAATTGAGTACTCGGCTCGCCGTTTATTATTATATTTATGCACTTCTTCACTGTTACTATCTCGTAAACCACTCCGCCTGCAAAAAAAAAAACAATAATTTTAAGTTATAAAACAACAGCAATGAAAAGAAATTTAAAAAAATACATAAAAAACAAGCTAAACAAAGAAAAGAACCAAAAAGAACATTACCGGGATTGACAAAGTTCCCCTGGGCGCCTTCCTTGCTCATCGCAAACACCTGGTTCTGCTCGGCCAGCTCGCAGCCGCAGAATTCGCAGCAAATAATGCGGCTGGCCTGCGTCAACATTCGGTATTCCGCTTGCAGCCGCTCCACCGCCGTATTACTGCTCAGTATCTCCAAACGTTCCTCGTGCTTCAGCTGGAAATTCTGTCCGAACCAGTAGGAAAGCATTGTGGGGTCGCGCGGTATATTCGCTGCAACATTTCAGTCCTAATTTTAGGTTTTCTTAGGTTATGTTAGGTTAAAACGATTGAAAACTCAATCAAAAACACAATTAAATAGAGTTTTAGCAGTAATTAAGGAATAAAATCAATGAAAAAGAACAACAAACCGATATCGTAGTGTCTGGAGAGGATCCTGATGATGCGCTCCACATGGTAGTCAACATCGTAGTGGTCGTACACAAAGTTGGGCCAAGGGAATTGAGACAAATGCATTTGTCTGCACCTAAAAAAGAACGATTACTTTTTAAATAAAGAAAACAATAAAAAAAACTTTTGGATGAATTAAATTTAGCAAAAATCTTTAGTGATAATAATAAATTAATAAAAAAATATTACTTTGAAAGAAAAAACACTTACTTATCGAAATGTTTGTGATAGTGTTCAATGCGCTCGCCGTAGTAACGGAATTTTTGTTTCAACGCCGCCAACTGCGAGCAACTGAGCGGATTGCCGTAGACGGTGTCCGGCAAGACCTGCACCTTCACCTTGATCATCTGGTACCTGTTGGCCATCGGTCGGAGCTGCACATTGGCCAGCGGCACGAAACACCGCTGCCGCCCCCGCGCTTTCAGTCTTATGGTGCCGCCATCGGCGCACATCTCAAACACCTCCATAATGACGCCGTAATTGAAGAAATCATTGTGCACGGCACTGCAAGCCACACAATCAATCATTATTGTTGATGTTTAATTGAAATTAATAGCAATTCATTGATACCTCAAGCAAATCAGGACAAATTTGTAGCCCACTTCGAAGTCATGGTTCTGATCGATGATGACCAATGGAAGCGTATAGCCTGGAAAGGCTAATGTATTAGTAAACATTGCATTCAACTCGACAATCTGTCCGGCATCGTATAGGGTGTGCCCGCTAATTATATCCAATCGTCCCAGGTACTGTGAAGCAGAAAAATCGTTGAAAACAAACGAAAAATGATGAAAATTCGAAAGGTTCACCTTGTGTATGCCGGGAATGTTGGTATCGAAGTCGGCCTCTTGATCGCTGCCATTGCTGTCGTTCTCGAAACGCCAAGGGTCGCCGTCTGGGGCCCACATCTTCCAGAGCCCCTTTTTTCCTGGGCAGCTCCGGGCACTTTGCTACTTTTGTTTTTGTAAACAAATGCCACACGCTTCCTGCCAGCTGCTCATTGACAGTATTCAAACTGTCAAAAACTATTACAATTTGAAGGTTGGAGTTGTTTTTAACATATACAGGGGCATTCAATTTCTAACAAATCAACGAATTAGCAATAAAAACTTATAAAATAAAATTAACAACTAGCTAGTGGTACAGAACACAAAAAAATCTCTTTACAGTTTTAGGCTTTTAATAATTAATCAAGTAATAGTTACAATATTACGAAAAAAACTATTATTTTCGTTTTATTTCTTTTTCTCGTCTTCTCTTTCATTATTTCTGTTTCTGTTTTTTATTGAATTTAATTGCGCAGCTTCTGCAAACGTAAAATGCGTCGGTAAAAATATCGTTGCGCGTGTACAGGAGGAAACACAAAACACAACAAAATCAAACAAAGAAAAAAAAAAATTAATATACCACAGCCACCGCCAAACGCCACATTTTTACTTCATAACTTTCCTCGAGTCCTAATATGTATAATTTTATTACTGTTCTCTATGTACAATCAATCGCATTGAGAATTCAACGGGTAAAACGCGTTAAAAAAGCCAAAAAAAAACAAAAGTTAAAAAAAATATAGGTGGCGCTAAATAAATATCCTTTTCTTTCGTTTTACCGCGCTGCCCTTCTCCAACATATTACATTATTTGTCCAAAACTCTTTTAATGAGCCAATCAGAAGCATTAATTACAAACAAAAGCGTCAAAGAGACGCAACAGACAAAGAAAAAAAAAAAACAAAAAAAAGAAAACTATACACTAAAACTTAATACTTTTTTCGCAAAAGGAGAAAGAGAAATCAAACCAAATGCTATTTCAGAGCAGAGAAAGCAAAACTAAAAAAAAGAAAAACAAAATTAAAAACAGTAAAACATAAAGTGAGTTAACATGAATTAAAAGAAAAAAAAAATGGCGGCGCCGGCGGCGGTAAACTGTTTCAACTTTTGTTCTGTTCGTGTTTCGGCGCTCTCCATCACGCATTTCATAATCAATCCAACTTTTCATGCCACGCACACGCACGCACGCACGCACAGAGTTAATTGTGTCCCACTGGAGTGCTCTGCCGTTCCACCTCTTCGAGACTGAGCGCGTGCGGCGGCAGCACTCCCGCCGTCGGCATACCGGGCATCCCGGCGAACCACCGCGACAACTGGTCACTCGTAGGCGACATCTCTCTTCCATCTGCAAAGCGCAAAGTTTTTACTTTTCTGTTTACTTTTCAGTAGCTCAAATTTAGGCAACTCAAACTACTTGTTACCTATTAAAAACAAAAACAAATAGGAAAACAAAAAACGAAAACTAAGCAAAAACATTAAAAACTAAAAAAGAAAAAACTCACCGTAATTCTGATGATGCGAAACATTGCCCTTCATCCACCCGGCGGCAGCAGCAGCATGCTGCGGCGGTCCTCCGTATGAAGAAGCCGGCGCGCTGCCGGCAGCAGCATTGGACGCGGCACCTGTTGCAGCTGCGCTCGGCTGCTGCTGGTGCTGATGCTGAGCGCGAACATTCTGATGCTGTTGTCGCAACTGCTGTTGACTCAAATGCTGAAACTGTTGCTGTTGCTGCTGCTGTTGTTGTTGTTGTTTATTAGCAACAACTACTCCAACGCTGCCGCTTGTTGTAGCAGTAGCAGCAGCATTATAATATCCTTGTTGCTGCTGCTGCATGCTTTTATTACGTTGATGCTGCTGCTGCTGGTGGTGCATTTGCTGCTGCAGCATCCTCTGCTGCTGCTGTTGTTGTTGCTGCTGATGAAAATACTGTTCTTGTTGATGTTGCTGGTAGTTGCTGTTGTTCGCTTTGACAATGGGACGACCGCTTTGCTGTTGCTGCAGCTGAGCAGCTGTCGCTTGATGACCAGCAGTGGGACCGCTTCCTCCGCCGGTACCGCCGAAATTCCAATTCGACTGCAGCGTTTGCGACAGCAACGATTGCTGCTGTTGCTGCGCTTGCTGCTGCTGACCAATACTTCGGTTACCGGTCAGAGGTCTTCCTTGCGGATGCTGCTGCTGCTGTTGTTGCTGTTGCTGCATCTTCGAGGCATTTGTTGAAGCAACATCTTTACTTCCTGCGAGAGAAAAACGAAAAATATTTGAAAATTCTTTAAAAAACCGTTAAAATTAAAAAAATTAAAATAAAGAAAGACAAACCATCGTCTTTATCAGCAGTCATTTTGCGTAGAACAGCAGTGGGAGTGAATGCGAGCGGAGTGGGCGAAGAGACAGTTTTACTGTTGCCGCCGCCTTGCTGCTGCTGCTGCTTCTTCTTAAAGTTCTCCTCCTGTTCGACCAGTTTCTTCTTTATCAGCGCCTGCTGCATTATGTTCTGCGTGTGCACTTGCAGTTCCCTAGGCGACGGAATCCTCTGGTGCAAAGCTACGAAGAGAAAACAAGCAAAAAAAAAACAATCAGTACTTCAACAAATTCAATTAATTTAAGCACTTTCCCTTAAAAGAAAAAAACAAAAAACAAAAGAAAAAAAAAATCTGGTAAAACTAATTACAAACAATTAAAAACTATAGATTTTAAACTTTAACCTGGAAAAAACAAATTTTTTCAGTCTCTGTTCTGGAAAAACAAAAAACAACAGAAATACAAAAAAGAAGAAACAAAAGAAAGAAAACATTACGAGCTAGAGGATGATGGAAACCAAAGAAAAACTCACCGGGAACTGAAAGGGCCGCACTGCCAGGACTAGTCGCCAGAATTGGTGACACGCAAAACGCTGCCGGAAATTTTAATTTTTAACAATTCATTTTTTTCACCAACAAATTAAAAAAATCAATTTTCTCTTTTGCAAAAAATTACCAGAAAAAAAATAATTTAAAAAAATCCACAAGAAAAACACTAGCGGAATTAAATTAAAAAAAAAACAATAATAAAATAAAAAACAGAAAAACAAAAAGAAGAAGCAACTGACCATTTAACAAATAATATCAGAAAACAAAAGTAGAAGCGAGAAAGAAGAAGACCACAGCGGTCTAAAGTGAAATTGGAAATTGGCTCACCGTTGGCAGCGGCACTCGGCGGCAGAGGAGAAATGCGCAATTGCTGCTGCTGCTGCTGCTGATTGAACAGCAAAGAAGGACTAACTGCAGCCTGATGCTGCTGCTGCTGTTGTTGCTGCTGCGGTTGTTGCTGCTGCTGCTGCTGCGGCGGTTGCTGCTGCTGCTGCTGAGCAACATTAGCGACGCTGGCAGCACCGGCGGGGCCAACCATATGATGAGCAGCAGGAGCAGCATTCGCAGCAGTCGAATTCTGCGTCGACTGCTGTTGCACCTTCAAGATGGCCAACAAGAGATCCCGATGGCGCGGCTGCATCGCCGGATTGCCCAACTGCTGGTACAGATGCTGAGCCGTGATGTCGCCGCGCTTCATACCTAGCAACAACACAATCCGCGTGACCGATAACAATGCAACAATACCGTCGCAAAATCGTGTTGCAAAACAACAATCGCCGGAATGCGATTAAAGCGAAGAGAGGATTATTCCAAAGTGGGAAAACCCCAAATTACAAAAAAACAAAAAATAGGAACATAAAAAGTGGAAAACAAAAAACCAAATTTAAATTAATAAATAAAGAAAATTAATTACCTTGTAAAATAGCTTGAGCTTCTGGACGATTCAGTAAAGTAGCCGAAAGATCGTGATTCATGCTGTTGCTGTTGGGAGAAGAAGCACCGCGTAGATTGGCATTGGCAGCGAAAGCTGCAGCTACAGGATGCTGCTGTTGTTGCTGTTGATGCTGCTGCTGTTGCTGCAACTTAGCCAACATATCCAGTTGCGCCAACTGATGCTGCTTCTGTTGCGTTGCAAACTGATTCTGCAACTGTTGCAATTTGTAGCTAACATCAGACATTTGTTGCTGTTGCGGCTGCTGCTGCGGATGCATTCCACCAATGTGCTGCTGCTGGTGCAGCCTGGCAGCTTGCTGCTGTTGATTGCGCATCGCCTCGTCCTTCTGCGACTGCGACAGCATCTCCAGCAACGTCATCGGCTTCGGATTCGCACCGTTGTTCACGTTTATCTGCGCAAACTGAAACAATACATTCAATTAATTAATTAATCAACAAACAAATAATTAGTTAATTACAACATTTAACTAATTAATTAATAAATAAAAACTAAAATAAAAAAAAGCTAACCAGTCGCTTGAATGCATTGACATCTTCTTCGGGAGGCTTATTGACGACAGCCGAATGCTGCTGCTGCTGCTGTTGTTGTTGATGCTGCTGATGCAATCTACTCGAAGTGATGGTGCCGGCTGCACCACCGCCGGCAGAAGCAACAGCGGCCGCATCTTCGCCGCGCATCTGCTTCTCCAGTTCCTCGAGTCGCAAAATATTGCCGGCAGTGTTACCAATTGGTTTCGCGCCGCTAACCGGGCCCCTCTTCAGCGACTCCAACAAATGCATTTGCTGCTGCTGCTGATGATGATGATGCTGCTGCTGCTGTTGTTGCTGTTGATGGCCGTGCGCAGAGTGTATACTGCTGGCAGCTGCTGGTGAAATGGGTGCGAAATACGATTCGGCATCGCCCGGCTGCGGAATCGTTACCTGCGGATGGTGTTGTCCGTGACCGCTGCCGGTCTGCTGCTGCTGCTGCTGGTAACCGTCGACGCCCAGCAGACTTTTAATCAGCTGATGATGACTTCCGGATGCTGTTGAAGACGACAAAGGGGCAACACCCGAAGCGTCTGAATTATCGTGCACCGACGATCTTCGGCTGCCCGTCGTCGGCTTGTTGGGCGACTGCGGCGGCGTCCTCTCGCGCTGGAACCAACGGCTGAATCGGCTGCCGCCTCCCGCCGAAGACTCGCTACTCTCTACACCGTTCTGCAAAATAATTTCAATTTGTTCAAATTGGTCGAAAATTTCAACAACAAAAAAACAATCTTAAAAATGATTTCAACAATCACTTAAAAGCTTTAGAAAAATAAAATTAATTAAAATGTAATGAAAAAGAGAAGAAATATCGTTGAAAAAATCAATAAAGTTTTCAAAAAGAAAAATTAATTAAAAAGGGAAGAAAAAAATCATTAAAAAATCAATAAAAAGAAAAGAGAAGATTAAAAAAAAAAGTAAATGAAAAGAAATCTTACATTTAATAATGGAATGCCTGGAATATTTTCAGCCTTGAGGATGGCGTCCAAATTGAAGCAATCGTCATCGTCGGCGCTTTTGAAGGCCACTTGCTCCTTGCCGTTGCCACTAGCAGCAGCAGAAGACACTTCTTTGGAAGAAGAAGAAGAGCAAGACGACGAATCTTTAGATGTCCTCTCTTTGGCACCGATAACTTTCTCAGCATGTTCCCTACTCGCAACCCTTCCATCGGACTTTTGCTGCAAACCACCTTTGCCACCACCACCACCAGCAGCAGCAGCAGAAGCATTACCAACCGAAGAACCTTTAGCCATTGCAGCAACAGCCTCTCCGTTACTATTCCTACGTCCCTTCTTCTTTTGCTGCTGCTGCTGCTGTTTATCAGCGAGCGTCGGCATCGGATCGTCGAAACCGCGCAATTCTATGGTGTCCGCCTGCGACATCGGCCCCGACGAAAACCACTCGGGCTCCTCCTCACCGTGATGCTGATGATGGTGATGATGATGGTGGTGGTGATGGTGCTGCTTCTGCTGATGATGGTTGTCCATGCGACGCGCAAACCGATCGCTCATCTTTTGCTGCTGCTGCTGATGCGGCGCCGGCTGCTGCTGCTGCTGTCCGCCGCCACCGGCAGCAGCCGCATTGCCACCGCCGCGTGTCATACGTCGCGTCTCGCCGAAACTTCTACCGCCGTCATGTCCGATCCGCTGATAACCGAAATCGCCCTCCTCGCTCTTCTCCTGACAGTCCCACGGCAGAATTCGGCCGCTGCCGATCCGTCTGCTCTCCACTTTGCTGTCGCCCTTGCTGCCGGCGTTGCTGCGCACGTTGCCGTTGTTGCCGGCGACAGCGGCCGGAGCATTGGCGACGGCTGTCGCTGCCGTTCCGTTGCCGTTGCTGCTGCTGCTGCCGCTGTTCGACGGCACGTAGCAGCCGTGATTGAAGCTCTTCCGCTGCGGACTCAGCACGTAATTGTCTTCTTTGCGGAGACGTTCGCGAGGATCGTTTTTGTTGCCACCAGTGGCGACTTCTCCACCGCTGCCGGCACCAGCAGCAGCTGCAGCAGAAGACGTAGAAGAGGATTCCTTGCCACCTTGCGAAGACTGCGAGTCTTCGTCTTGGTTTTTGCAGTGTTGCAGCCACCGCGACGGTTCCCACTTGCCGTACGAGTTGTAGAAAGAGTTGCCCAGATACTGGGGCCGTTTCTGCGACAAGGGGGCCGCGCGCAGCTCCAGCAACTGTTCGCGCGTGTAACGCCACTGGACCGCCACCAGCGGCGGCATGTCCATGCAGACCGTCTGCACGGCTGTTACGATGGCCGAGTCCACTGCAGACAGATTGTCCGCCGCGCAGCACTCCTCCAACGCCGACTGCTTCTTCTCCTCGCGCTCGATGGCGATGGCAGCAGCAACTGCAACAATTTCTTTCATTAGCAATTTGCAATCATAATAACGACAATACAATTATTGATTAATTACATCAATTACAATAAACAGTAAATGGAAAATTGTGAAAAATGTGAGAAAAAATTGTCAAGAAGATAAACTAACAACACCAACGGACGTGTCGCGTCTTCAGCTGGCGAGTTTTGCTTCTGAGGATCGACTTCGGAGCCACCTTCACCATGCTCTATCGTCACGAACCAAAATAACACCGGGAAATTTCTCTTAACTTGAAATTTTGCGAATGTCTGCACAATTAAAGAACGCGAAACGAACTGAGCAAACCATGCGGTTTTCTATTTTGTGTTTTTTCCATTTTTAAAATCACAAACTCAAGTTATCAGCATTTCAAGATTACAAACCGGATATCAGTGTCGCACATGTTTGAAAACCAAAAAAAAAAGCGCGCTAAATTCAAAATAAACAACACTCACCGTCTTCCATTGTTTCACACTGTGGTTGCTGCTGCTGCTGGGTTTCCATAGCAATTTGTTTACTTCCTTCAGGCTAATGCTCACACCTCCATTACCAATTCGCAGCAACTTTTCTCTAAACGTTTTTTGTATATTTTTTCAGTTGGTTTTTTCTGTTCTTTTACACACACACTAATTGTCTTTCTATTAATTAACAGTTTCCACCGACTAAAATATAATTCTACCAAATAAGAGCTTAGTGTTTTTGTTATTTTTTTTTTGTATACACCTAAACTGTTTTCCTATTTAATATCACAGACTGTTGTTTTCCTATTGAAGTATATTTTTGAATATATCGCAGCAAACTCTTCAACACACAATTCAGCCAATATATCCACAGAGTAACCTGAAACATACAAAAACACTTTTTTGTTTCTCCCTGTACTTTTTAAAATTTTAATTTTTCATTAGTAATTAGCAATTTTCCAAAAACCTAATCAACTCTTGCCATGCATAACATTTACGAAAATTGCGTGACCCATGGCAACGGTATAACGTAAATGGCAGATCAAAGAGGCCTGTGCAATATTTGCTGAAGAGAAACAATTGCAGTACCACTGCTGCATGTTGCCATAATACAACTGCTGGCTGTACCTAGCAGTAACACCACAGTGTTCGTTTCGCTGGAGAAATATCGTTCGTACCTGGTCTCGAATTGGAATCGCCCTGTATCCGTGTCACTTGGTTCCCGGTGTCTTCCTCTCGGGTTTCGGATGCGAATTCCTTGGGTTTTCTGCAGTTCTCCGATGCCACCAACAAAACATTCAACGCAACTCGCTCTCTTGCTGTGTGCTTCACTGCTCTGCTACTGCTGCTGCTGCTGCTGCGTCCTCTGACATCTCTCTGGAAAATGCTGTCAAATGCTCGGGGACTGTCAAAAGCGGCCATGGCTTGCTGAATTTTTTGACAGCTCAAGCGATTGACCAATGGGAAGCCGGGAAATTTTCACTTGCTTGTTTTCCTTTAATCGAAAAGTAAATGAAGGAATTTGCGGAGAATATCACTTTGACTAGGATTATGTGCACGGAAGTGGACGTATTTATCAGCAATTACACGCTAGTAGATCCGGAAATCTATCAGTTATGGGTGGAAGGGCACACAGGTAACTGTAATTACTTTTTCATTTGTTTTTGTTTTTCTAACCTAACTTTTTGCTAATTCTAAATAAGTTCATTAAAAGTTGGAGAAACGGTGAAAAACTAAAAGTTTATATTGTAGCAAGCGAAGCTGTTTGTATTTTAAACCTGAGAGGCCTGGGTCAAGCTACCGGTGCTTCTTTGGAACTCATAACGAGCGATGTTTTGGACCACTACAGGACTTATTCGTTGCTCGAGAGGCTGCTGAGCAATCCGGCGAAACTACAGGAGCAAACTGAGTTCCAGATCGAGCCGGCCACTAGGCAATTGCTGATAAACAAGTATTATGAATTCGACGACAGCGTGATTCGCGAACTGTTGGGAAAGAAGCTTTCCTCGCGTAATCGCAAAGACTTGGATGAAGTTGCTGAGAAAACTGGCGTTCCTTTGAAATCCTGCCGGTAATTCTTTGTTTTTTTCAATTTGTTTTATTGCGTTTTTAGTTTGTTTTAATAGAGTTAAGGGCACTTTGATTGTTTTGCAGACGTCAGTTCGATAATGTGAAGCGCATCTTTAAATCGGTGGAGGAAATCAGTGGCAGCACGACGCAAAACATACAGAAACTGTTCCTGCTGCCTGAGGAACTGGCGCAAAAGTATGCCTGCATTGTGTTCCTCGCTTGCATCCGCTTCGAGACCAGCAAAAGGCGGCTGCAGTACTTGAAATTCGCCTCGTTGCGCAAATGCTCGGAGATCATAATGGAAGAGTGGACTTACAGTTCGTCCAGCAGCGATTATTACGACACCGAAATGGACAAGGAGTTCTTGCTGGACTTGCGCGAACTCAGAGTGCTCTTCGACAGGGAAAAGGAACATAAACAGTAAGTTTTTACTGCTGCTGGAAAAGTTGCAAAATTTGTAAGAAGAAAAAAAAACAGTTTTTTTTTTATGATTTTGTTCGATTTTTTCAGTTTGGTTTGCACAGCTTTAAAACCGACTCTGTTAACGAAGAGTTTCAATGAACTGGATGCGAATTTTCGCAGTTATTCGCGCGGCATTCTCACTTTGGGCACTTCGCTGCACAGGGCGCGCGAATTGCGCAATATATTTGTCGAATTGGCGCAATTGCTGGAACTGTTTAAAGGCAACGGATGGATTGCCAAGGACTTGCAATTGTTTGTCGATTCGTATTCATCTAGTGCTTTAGATTTGGATGTTCTCAGGTATGTAATTCTGTTTTTTTTTCTTCTTTTTTTTAGTTTTGTTTTTCTTTGAAAGCTAGGCAACCAGAGAAGCCATTTGTGAAAGTTTTCAAATGTTGCTTGTAAATTTTGTAATAATTGTTTAATTATTATGAAGTTTACATTGAAGGTGCTCCTTTAAATTAGTAATTGATTAGTTTTTGTTTTAAATTAATATCTTAATTATTTTGGAAAATATTTAAAATTTTCAGATTGTCATTTATTCCAGTCATGAATTTTGTTAGAAAATTGTTTATAACTTTACCATTGATGGTGCGATTTTTATAAAACTTGCACAATTATTAGCCCTTTAATTAAGGAATCAAATGCAATTTGTTTTAAATTAATATCTTAATTATTTTGGAAAATATTTAAAATTTTCAGATTGTCATCTGTTTCCTGTCATGAATTTTGTTAGAAAATTGTTTATAACTTTCCCATCGATGGTATAATTTTTATAAAACTTGCCTTATTATAAGCTCTTTAATTAAGGAATCAAATACAATTTGTTTTTAATTAATATGTTAATTATTTTGGAAAATATTTAAAATTTTCAGATTGTCATCTGTTTCCTGTCATGGAATTTGTTAGAAAATTGTTTATAACTTTACCATTGATGGTGCAATTTTCATAAAACTTGCTTAATTATTGGGCCTTTTATTAAATATATATATAAATTTTTTCATTTTAATTTATTGTAATTAAAAATTAAGATTTAATTTAAAAAGTACAAATTCATTGAAATAAAAAAGAAAAAGAAAAAGAAAAAAACAAACCAAGGGAATAAATAATGACAAAAGAATTGGCGATTTTTGCAGAGATGGTGAGCTGCGCCAAACGTGGGAAAGGTATATGAAAGTGATCGGTCCATGCATAATGATAATGTTTGGCTGATCGGAAGAGGCATCCGAAGATGTCAGCAATCAGCCGATTATTACATCAGTCCTTCCCAATAGTTGCTGAACCTTTCCAACAGATAGTAGGGAATATTCCACTTGATGAACACCAAATAGAACAGGTAGCTGTAGAATGCCACTTCCACTAAGATGTCCAAGTACTTCAATCTACAACAACAGAAGAAATGAAAAATAAGAAGAAGAATAAGAAGAAGATTATCAATCTGAGCGTACTTTTTGACTCGTTTCACGTTCTGATCGATTTTCGAGATGTCCTCCTTGAGCAGATACTTCATGCCGCCGATGAGGGACTTCTTGAAGTACTCGCGATGGTCCACGTCGTCGGCATTGTAGCCGAAGGCTTCGTTGTCTTTGGCCAGCAAGTAGTTCTCCACGTCGTACAGGCTGTCGTTGAGGATGACCCACGAGCGGGTCATGAAGTACTTTAAGGCTATTACGGCGACGAAGATGCGTCTATGGATCGACATTACTCTGTTGGGAAATGGTGGCGTTTCATTACTAGTTTTACTTACATTTGATTGTTAATTAATTTATTTAATGTCTGTTTTGTTTGTTTTAGAAATTAGAAATAAGAAAAAGAAAACTGAAGAAAAGTAAAGCGGAAATGTTAATGTTAAGTAATTCTACTTGCATTGGTTTGTATTTAAGGCACTTGAGGACAAAGTCGAAGAAAAGAGCGGGCACCAGGTGCAGCGTAATGAAATAGAGCCAGTAAACTGTGTGGTTCTCGGTGTGACGTAACGTCGGGTACCAGACCACAGTGGGAATTGCTATCTCTTCGGCGAAACTGTACGCCATTTCCGCCACTTCCGTGGAGGTCAGATAGGATTTGTAGCTGGCACTGCAGTTGTGCGGTGTTGTTTTCAACTGGAACTCTCTGTCTCTGCAAATTAAAAACCAATATTTTCTGATTGTTATTTGTTTCTTTTCAAAGAATTTCGCGTGAAATTTGTTAGAAAATTATTTATAACTTTACCATCGATGGTACAATTTTTATAAAACTTACCTAATTATTAGCTGTTTAATTAAGCAATCAAATGCAATTTGTTTTAAATTTATATCTTAATTATTTTGTGAAATATTTAAAATTTTCAGATTGTCATTTGTTCCAGTCATGGAATTTGCTAGAAAATTGTTTATAACTTTACCATCGATGGTACAATCTTTATAAAACTTGCTTAATTAATTGTTCTTTAATTAAGAAATTAAATGCAATTAGTTTTAAATGATTATCTTAATTATTTTGTGAAATATTTAAAATTTTCAGATTATCATTTGTTCCAGTCATGGAATTTGTTAGAAAATTGTTTATAACTTTACCATCGATGGTACAATTTTTATAAAACTTGCCTAATTATTACGTCTTTAATTAAGGAATCAAATGCAATTTGCTTTTAATTAATATCGCAATTAGTTTGGAAAATATTTAAAATTTTCAGATTGTCACTTGTTTCCTGTCATGGAATTTGTTAGAAAATTGTTTATAACTTTACAATCGATGGTACAATTTTTATAAAACTTGCCTCATTATTAGCTGTATAATTAAGAAATCAAATGCAATTAGTTTTAAATGATTATCCTAATTATTTTGTAAAATATTTAAAATTTTCATCTTGTCATTTGTAACTTAATAAAACTTTCTCAAACAAATTAATTAACTAAGGCGAAAACTAATAGTAGAAATTACATACTTGTTCATCACCAATTTGAACCACACAGCATTGATGAGTGCCTTAATGGCCAAATCAACTGGTATCACATCGGCGCGGATTTCCTTGAGGAAATTGATGCGCACCAAGCCGGTGGAATTGGCCGTCATCAAACCGACGGGCCCATTAAAGTTATCAATCCAGCCAGGTATCGGATCCACCAATGAAGAAATCACTTAATTACATATTAAATATTAATTTACCATCATTTCAGACAAAATATAACACACAAAAAACAAGCAAAGACTAAGAAAACTAAAAAAGAAAAGAAGACTTACCAATTGACGGCCGAATAATAACGCAGGGCACAACTCCATCCAACAGGTCGACGATCGCTTGCTCGGCCAAACCCTTGGTGAAAGTGTAGGTGTTGGGAAAGCCGGCCATGAAGTGGGCCATCACCAGCTGCATCTCTCCCAAGGACATCTCTTCCGCCGCATGGATCACTTTGCGCCAATCGGCCACCGGCGGATAAATCTTCTCCTCGATTGTTTCGTAACGTGCGTGCGCGTAAGCTGTCGATACGTGTACCATAATCTGCAAAATCACTTCTTGTTACTTTTATATTAATAACAAAGCAACAAAGAAACGATTTTCTCATAAAGCTATGGACTAAGTGGATGGCAAAAGCGCAAAAGTTAATAAAAAAGTATAGTAAACTAACGTGCAAATGTTTCATTTCCAGGGCTAACTGACTGATGTCCTGCGTGCTGCGCAAATTCATAAAAATCGCTTCTTTTAGCGGATGATCGAATTTAACAGTTGCGGCCGCATGGTAAATACAGTTCACTTCTTCGATGAGCAACTGGCGGTCCTCTGCGGACAAACCCAAGCCTTTTTCCATGCAATCTCCGGCCACTGCTACCACTTTTTCCTTGAAAAATCCCGGATGCTCTTCGTGCAGCCTTTCGAACAGCTGAAACACCACAAATCTTCACTTAACAAATGCAATTCAACAAAAAACAAATGAAATTAAACAAAAGAATTAAAAAAAAAAAGAAAAAAAAAAAAGAGAAAAGTAGTTACGGGAAGTCCGCTGATAAAGTCGAGACGTTCTTGTAGTCCAAGGCCGCGCTTCGGCCTCGCCAAAATGTAGATTTTCTTAATGCCGGGACAAGAGCGGAGCAGTTTTTCCAGGAGGACTTTGCCCATGAATCCCGTCGCGCCCGTTATGAACACGTTCTTCCCGTCGAAGCATTCCGGCACGCCGAACGTACTCTCATCGGGTATCACCAACGGTTCCGCAACCATTTCCTTTGTCGTCGGTGTTGGTGTTTTAATTTTTTCACAGAATGAGTACTTCGAAGTGCTCGCCGAATGATTTATACGGAATGGAAATTTCATTTGCATACAATGCGAGCTCGTGGAATAATGGAGAACTTTGTTTGAAATGTTAGCCAACATCACTGGCAGTTTAGTTTTTCCAAAATACTGGGTGTTACAATTTGTGCCACTTCAAGATTATTGTTTTTTTTTTGTTTTGTTGTTGTTGGTAATTAATAATTGGTAAATCATTTTTTAAATTCGCGCTGATTCGCGTATTAATTAATAAGTTTTAGGTTTAGGCCCTATAGGAGAATTGCTTTGAGTTTGATAACTTAAGATGACCCGAAGTTGTTAACTCTTTTAACTGGAAAAAGTTAAACAAAAAAAGTTTTTAAGAAAATTGTTTATAACTTTACCATCGATGGTCCAATTTTTATAAAACTTGCCTGATTATTAGCTGTTTAATTAACAAATCAATTACAATTTGTTATAAATGAATATCTTAATTATTTTGGAAAATATTTAAAATTTTCAATTGTCATTTGTTTCCTGTCATGGAATTTAGAAGAAAATTGTTTATAACTTTACCATCGATGGTCCAATTTTTATAAAACTTGTCTAAATATTAGCTGTTTAATTAAGGAATCAAT
>JASKGO010008112.1:0-34360 GCA_030556065.1 Holobus sp. GC000080 | reverse complement strand
TGAAAATAAATTGGTAACATAATATTCAGGAAGAGATGTAAACAACCCACTGACCCAATTTTACCTAACCACCAAAGCGACTCGCTCCCTATTAGAGGGGGGAATAATATTCGGCTAGAAGGGAAGCGCAACAAAAAAAAAACAACCCCGTCAATGATTCGATGGGCAATATTTTCGGGAATGGTAGGTGCTATAGAAAGAGGAATTGATGAAATGGGTCCCAACCGTCCGTCGCGACCCAGTTAAAGTTCACGCGACATGGTGCAGGTCGGGAGTTGGATGTAGTCCTTAACTCTACTAAACTAATGAATGGATATCGGGATCGGGAACGGTTCCGAGGGTAATGAGAGAGTAATGAGTTTGTACCTGGGGGCATGGTAAAGAGTAGGAAGGCAGTGGCCAGAAGCGCCAGCGCTCGTTCGCACGGAACCATCCTAGCTCGATCCGGAACAGCTCATGTCTTGAACGACAGTCCCCCGGACTTTGCCGTCATGCCACACTGTACCACACTCACGCCCACCGGCCAAGAAGCAGGTAGACAATGAAACCTGCTACTAGCTTAATATGGCTAGCCACACTCGCACTGGTACACTGCCCATTACACTTTTGATCAGTGATAAGTTGGGCACCCTGCTATATGGACTCACACTGACACTGAAGGACGAGTACACGGGATAAAATGCAGGAGACGGCGCGAGATCAATATGGACCAAATGCGCGCGCTTACTCCCGGGTATGGGGCTTCTGCTGCTCCTCCGGGCGGCTGCACCAGGACGCAGACGCTCCCTGCTGTACCCACCTTTTCAATTTCAATTTCTCTTGCCAAATTACCGCCGCTGCGCATGATTGCGACCTTATTCCAAAAACGCCGTGTGGTTTACGGCATTATGCTCTTCTGCTGCGTGCTCGCTCCCTCGTCCTTCTTCATTTTCATCTACATCTTCTTCATCTTCATCGTCAAATGCAGCTAGCTACTGCCGTCCAGTAGTATCCGTACCCATCTTTTCGGCGAAGCGCGTAAAAATGAGCAACGACGACATGGTGCCAGGCCAAATACTTAAGGTACCCGTCATGCCGTCCCCATCCCATCTCTCAGCTGTTCGGTGCCCCATTCGAAGGCTGCTTGCGGTAACCCCATCCACCACGACCTACATTTCCTATATAACAATTATGATGTCGCGACAAAGGATCAAAAGTAGACAAGGGGAGATAAAATCAATATGGATGACACGCATTTATTTAAACTCGGCAGCTTAACATTACTTCCACCACTTCTTTCATGGATCTCTCTAGACATTTAATAAATTCCCGTCCGTCCAGGCCTGGATAAGAAGTAGCGAGTGTGCCCAACCCGTCGTCCCTAATGAAGTAGCTGGAGAAAGTTTGCATGGTTACTTGCATATTAATTAACGGCGAAATCATCAATTATTGCATCGATAATTACCCAATACCGTAGCCGTCCCTAACTACCGGCCCGAATCCTCCGCCTAAAAGTTCCGGCGCCGAAAGAGTGCTCGTCGACAAAATGTTATGATTGATTGCTGCATACGAAGCATCATTAAACATGTCCAAGTCGGTCATTCCTTTCGTCTCCCCGATTGATTTCAATGCCAAGAGATGCCTGTCGAACCCTTGTCCCATGGCCGCTTCCTTCGTAAGTTTCTGGTGGACTTTCGAGCACTCCGTCATCAACTTCATCAATTCAGAATTTGTCGGTTTAGACTTTACCGAATGAAGCGCCAGACAAAATGCCTGTAAAAGAAGTGGCGCGCTTAGCAGCGTTTCAAACTGATTCGCGATGGACGGTCGGTACCTTGGTGGCCATTGTGGCCGGTCTGATGGCTTCCGTGCGGCCGTGCTTGAAAGCGGCAGTGCTGCAGGATTCGTAAGTGGGCGCGAACTTGCTGAATTGTTTATGATAAGCGGCCTGGAAACACAACTGCACAATTGCGTCGGGACTGACGCCCAACTTCTTGCACAGGTTCTTCCCCAGCTCCTCCGACTCCATGATATTGATGTCGAGCGAACTGCAGAGCGCTTCGTAATCGGCTGCCGTTTTCGCGATAGCGCTCTTCACGCCATCGTCGATTTTGAATTCTGCAAATTGTGGCGAGCGTAAATAAATTGTGGCTAACGAATGCGGTGGTCAGGGCGAACCCAATTTCCTAACGGTTGCGTCCCCCGGGACCCGGTGGGCAGTATCAGGATGAATTTGGGGATTTCTCGTTGAGTCCTTAAATATGTCCTGGAAGAAGCGCAGAACGGCCACGCCGTCCCCCCAGGAGTGTTCGAAATTTACGGCGGCGTAGCCGTCTTTAGAAAATTGCAACGACACGGATTTATCGAACCACCTAAATGAGATAAGGTGGAAACGATCAATAAATAAATTTGAATGAACGCGCGACATCTTTCCGATCATCCCTATCTCGTCCCCTCACCTATTTCTTCCGTCCGAGTGCAGGAAATTCCGGATCAGTTTACATTTATCGCCATCAATTACGGTGTCGTCGAGGCACACATTAAATAATGCAGTATCAATTAATTTTAATGATTCCCCGTTACCAAGCTCAATTAATTTCTCCCTTAAACTTGACCAACTGTCGCGATCGAGGGTGGTGAATACGCCCAATGGATGCGGATTCGCCACTTGCTCCTCGAGTATCCGCTTTATGGAATGATAAATTCGGTCCGGATCTGCGATGCCGCCTTCTTCGTCAAGCACTTCTAATACGTAAAAATGTCCCTTGTGCTGAATCGAAATATGTCTTGCAGGTTCATAGAAAATCTCGTCTTTGCCTTTTCTGGGTAAGCGCGTCGTATTAAATAAATTGCTATACTGGCTCATGTCTAATGGATACGCATTATGCAAATAAGCGACGTACCAAGATACCATTTCCGGGGCCATCGAGCACAGAGTTCGAAAAAGTTTCGTATCGCTTTTGGACGGAGCAAGATGGAACACTTCCGGTTCTAATACGAATTCTTTAAGCGACTTATAAAACTTTAGAGAACTGATAATCATATTTGATGCCCGGATGGCCGGTGAATTATAATCAGTCTTGGGATCATTGTGGAATACTAACATGGGATTGAAATTTATGGGCAAAGCTTTCCGTTCCTTCAGGTACAAATCGAACCATAATTTCGAAATGTAACTTGTATGCTTGTTGGTCGCATCCTGTTTTAGAAGGGCATCTTGGAGTTCCTTTCCGGGTCCATTGAGGAATCTTTTCGCAACGTCAGCTGTTCGATTGTGCTGTTCCCGATCAATCAATGGCTCGAGAGCGGCCAGGTATCGATCGCACGTTGCCTCCAATTTCGGTACCGGCAAACGTGGCAGCGATTTTTGAAAATGATAAGTCGGAATTTTGCTTCTTTGAATGTATTGGTCTTGGCTTGATTTGTGTTTCCACCTGGGAATGTACGTACTTGGAATTCTTGGTACAGAGAGCAACTTACTTGACCACATCGCGGAAGAGATCACCAGGTACGGAAATTAGAGGTAGTAGTACGTAAACAATTGTTATCAACTGTTGTTTTATCACACTGCGATGCAGAATTTTTTAAACAAAATGATAAATATTTATTTGGGACGCGATCACCTTTGGACCATCGCAGAACCACGCAACACATTCACCGCTTCCACAGAGAATGAAGTTGTATAAAATACCAGGTCGCTCGAAACACCAAGGACCCCTCGCATTTAACGGTCCTACCATAAAGGGCCCCAAAATGCCATAACATGCGTTTTATATTTAAGAAATGCTGCGAATTGTTTAAAAGGGAATGTAGGAACGGACCATTGAAATAATATTCATGTGGGATAGATGATATATTAGTTTTTATTTAGTTTTACACAAAAATTGTTTAAAACCAGATATTCAAGATATATATATAAATCGTTTTATATTTTACTATTATTAAATACAAAAGAAAAACAAAAAACAAATCGTAAAATGATAAAAATAATACTTTTGCACTACAAATTCACAGAAGTACTCTAGCTTTTTAAACATTGCTCAAGTAATACTACTACCAAGGAGATCTTGAAACATTACAGTGTTCCGCCTAATAGTACACATATTATCATAAAGTTCATAACAAGGTTAACACATTCAATAGTTTAAGATTACTTAAATTCGTCCCATAAGAAGATGATGAAAAAACCGCAAAACGCCAACAACTACATCTAAGAAAGTACATAATTGATTTGGCAATCGTTTTACAAATCCGTGTCGTACCAGGCGGCTAGCTGGTTGTTATCTTGCGACGATGTCGGAAGTTGATCGACCGTATCAAAATTAATATCGCTGGCCACATCCATAGGATCGAGTTGATTATTAAACGAAGAGGAATTTCCGTTGGCGATTTCTAAGCCTTGCATGTCTATTGGTATCTTGTCATACCCTAAAAAGGACACTAGTTTAGATTATACAATTTGGGCGCTGGCTCGGTGATTAGCGTTCGCCAAAAATAATAAATGAAGCTTTGAAACACGGCATACGGAAGGAATTACAAATAACATGCTGCTGCTGGGTAATAAGCATGCACAGTTTCCGTGTTTTACCTGGTTGCTGATATTGTCTACCACCGTGACTGCTATGAGCGCTAGGGGGGCCTTGGGCGTATGGATTATCATACGTGTCAGAACTCAAAATATCCTAATCAATCAAAAAGTGCCAACATAAAAAAATCAAACAACGAAATCATACTTCAATTTCCGATATAAGCAAACGAGTGAAATATCGCAAATTTACTAATAATGCACACTTCGTGTAAAAAGAAACAAGTCAATAAGAAAACTGCGGAACGCAAGAGGGTGTTAATACCTGTAAGTCCGGCGCCAATCCCAAATCGGCGTTCCAGAGGTGCTCCTCTCTGAATAACGAATTGGTCAATTCCAACGAGAGCCGTTTTTTGTAATCCTGCGGCTTGTCTTCGCTCATACGGAATAATACGGCTGCGGCATAAGTTGCGACTCCTTCGAAAATAACGGAAACCTGCTTAGAAATCGAACGCAAAACGTGTACACGACTGAAAGGACGTACCTTCATTCCTGGAATGCAACAATTCGGTGAGAGGAGCGGTGGCTCCTTCTTGCTCGATCAACTCGGCTCCCTCTTTGTCGGCCGCTAATTCGCACAGGGCGCCGGCCGCTACCCTTTGAATATTTTCGATATCGTTGAAAAGTAACTGTACGAATATCGGGATCACCAATTGCTGACGAATGACGGCCCTGTTGTGCGACTCTCGCGCCAAAATATGCAAAGCCCCAACGGTACCTTCGACGATTTCCTCCATGCGGACCCCATCGTAGTTGCCCGGCTGCTGATTTGTCCCTGTTGTAACGTTGGCCCGTTGCTGAAATATTTGCGCATTATAAACGTCATTAATTTTCGTTGTTTCGACGGTAATTACCCGTTGATTGTCTTGAAAAGCTCTGATTAATAACTGCACCAGGTGATGAATGGCGCCGTGTTCCCTTAGAGGCGCATGGTTCGCCGGACACAACGCCAAGTTTCTTATGAGCCCCACAACCGCTTTAACCAGAGGCCACCTCGACGGCGGAATAATCAACTTAACAATCACTTGAATGCCGTAATTCAAGCGCACCGAATTCTGGGCCATTTCGGCCTCTACGTGTCTCGACGTGAGGTGTCTGAGGGCGCAAACTGCTGGCTCGGTGATTTCTTCGCGATCGCCAGCGTTAATGATGGTTCGCACCAAAGCGTCGACACCGCCGACCTGGCAGACCGTTACCTTGTTGCGCTGATTGTTGCAAGTTAGATTCGACAAGATACCAGCAGCGCAAGTGACAACGTTCACATCGGTCGACTGTAATACTGTTACGAGCGACTGCAGAAGCCCTTCGAGTCCGTCGACGTTAGTGGCCGCGTCCGACAGATTCCTCAAGGTCCACAAGCAGTTCTGCACGAGACGCTGACTGGGGTTCCCCAGGTGCATAGCCAGTGCCTGCATACCTCCAGCTTCCACAATCGACGGTTTGTTGCTCGAGCAAACCGACAATACTTTCAACACTCTGGAGGTGGTCCAGAGCAGCTTCTCGTAATCGTACGAACGCATTATGCGAACCAATTCGATTGGCCCTTGCGAAGCCAGTATTATTAGCTTGCTCTCTTGATTTCCGTATGCCAAGATTTGCAGGCAATCGGTGACGATTGCCAAAAACTTGACGTTATTCCTCTGAAGCAAGGCCACCATCTTCTGCAGGCCGCCAGCAAGCCTCACTGCCATTTTCGAGCCGTCCTGGTGTAACAGCAAGTTGTGCAGGGTGGTAATAGCGTAGAACAAGACGCTTTCGACGGGCGAGCTGAGCAGCTTCACCAGAGCGGGTATACCGCCACTTTTGAATATTGCGAGCAAACCCTGTCGGTGGTGGGACAACTTGTGCAGAGTTCCCACCGCTCCTTTGGTGGTTTCCAAGTCGTTCGAATTGGAAATGGCTCGCACCAAGGCGGCCACCATTTGGGGGCTGTTCATAATGGCGTGACGGGATGCCTCCTTCTTCGACAATTGATGTACCATCATTGCGGCCTGCGAAACGACCACCTGGTCCTCGTCGTTCAGCAGCTTGATAAGCTCCGGTACAGCTCTGGTGGCCAAATCTGCGTCATCCTGATAATTGATCAAATTGACCACTGCGTGCTTCAGCATCTGGCTGGGTTCCGAAAGTCTCTGCACTGCAGTCTGATGCGTCTCATCAAATTGCGTGGAAGGAATTTCAATTCCTTCCTCCAGGGTCTCTGGGAACATTGCAGCCCTAACCCTTTGTGATCTGGTCTGATTTAACTGATTATTCATTTCTAGAAGGAAAACAACTGATGAGACAAGCTAAGGATAATCTTGGAAAACATACCATCAACTTGTTCTTGTGAAAAACCAGGACCATATCCCTGATCCAAGTCAAATAAGTCCATCTCTTCATCTTCTTTGCCACTTAGGGAGGGTACCTGGGTACCAGCTCCTGAATGAATACCTGAATCCCCCATGTATGAATTCTGCTGCCACATCATGGTTGGGTCCTTGCTGCTGATGGGAAGATCAGCCTGATAGTTGTTGTGACCCACTTAAAAACTAAGTATTAAGAATAGTTGTGTTTGAGTAATGGAACCAAAACATACCAGATCGGTTTTGGTTTCCTGATAAGTAACTCATGGCGTCTTATTAAGCCCTAAAATAACGAAGAAATGGTGAGCAGAGTATAACTTCCTCTGAATTGTGGGAATATCAACAGACAAAGCGTCAAGAGTTCACTGACTTTTCATTAAAATGTATATACAATTCATTTGGTTGTTGGGCATGAAATAGAGGGGCCCTACCTGGTACGAAGTATAAAACGCGTTTGCAGCGAAATTACTCACTTTATGAGTAATAATACCACACCCGAAACAGTTTATCTGGAGTCAGGAAGAGAGAACGAGATCAGTCAGCAGTCAGACTCAGACCCCAACCAATCCATATAAATCGACATGGAAGTCGTTTTTCACTGCGTGCCCAACATTACCAGTACGCAGGTCCGAACGAAATGAAGAAGCAATTGAGCGCAGAATAGCGCCCCTCGTCAAAACTTTAACAAGGGGAACATTTAACGGCCCCTAAATTTAAAAAATCCGCTTTAGATGCTTGTTAAGGATAGTTCCAAGGTTCTACTATCAAAGAGGAATGGGGAGCAACCTAATTAAATAAATAAAACAAAACGCATATTACTTTTTTTGTGATTTTATTACTTTTAATGAACCCAAGAAAAGTGTAACCAAAACCCTAATACATACCGCCTAAATTTCAACTGTTTCATTTACTTTCAACTCAAGGAGCATACCATTTGATATGTTTGGAAAAAGTTTTAACTTGTTTCATTGGAAAATAACAGAAGTAAAACGCAAAATAATCAATTCAATATCAAATGGTAGCCGAAACAAATGTACGTTACATTTTTTATTTAATTTTATCATTGTTTTTCGATTTTTTTAAGCAGTCATAGTTTTACTGTTTGAAATTTTTATGTATTTTTTTTTCTTTGTTTAATTGTGTGTCATGGCTTTGTTTATTGCAACGCAATGTGCAGCTAAGGATTCGTCATCAGATTTGGGGACTTATGAAGGTTGCAATAAACAAAACAATGACGCGAAGTAAGTAAGTAATAATAAAGAAGTAAGAAATGTAGCAGCAGCAACACGTCAGCAGCGTCCGGTGGTGCGCTTACTCTTTCTTGATCTGGGTAGAGGCAGCTTGTTTAGCTTGATGAGCCTGCAAGACGGCAACGGCTTCCTCGACTTTGGCCTTCAGGGACTCGTTATGTTCGAGCATGTGCAGCAGCTCGGAATTGTCGATTTCCAGCAACATTCCGGTAATCTTACCAGCCATTTCTGGATACATCCTAAGGATCAACGGGAACAAGCGTTCTCCAAGCATTTGCTTCTGTTCCTGCGGCGGAGCGGCAGCCAGCATGGTGGCGGTCAGCGGCTCCTGGCCTTGGATATGCACCGCTTGCTGTTGGACCGGTGGGGCGCCTTGTACCGGCATGGCCTGAGGAGGATTCCTCATGGAGGATGTGTATTTGAAGTTGGCTGGACGGCTTCCGCCGGTATTGATACCTGGGCCTGCAAGTGGTCGCGCTTGTATATTAGGAGGCTGTTGGCCTGTAATAGGTCTCGGTACACTCATATTACCACGCAAATTTCCTGATTGATTTGCTGCCCTCGGTTGCTGAGGCCTGTAATTGTTCGGCATGCTTGCAAACGCATTGGTACCACCTTGGACCCCTTGGCGCACTTGGCTTTGGGCTGGCCATCTGGTTGTGGTCCTGATCTGGGCCATTTGGGTGGCGCCGTAGAAACGCTGCTGCGGATGGATCGTGGGCATGATATAGCTGGCGGCACTGCCCGGCTGAATGTAAGTGCCCATCTGCTGCATACGCATGTTCGCCAAACGCTGCACGTATTGCGACGTCAAATGGGCCTTGCGGTCCTCCTTGCGTTGGGCTAACGCGACGTACAAAGGTTTCGATCCAACGATTCTACCGTTCATCTCGGTCACGGCCTTTGTGGCCTCTTCCGGAGAAGAGAAGCACACAAAACCGAATCCCTTGCTGCGTCCGTCCTCCATCATGACCTGCAAATAAACAAACACGCTTTTAGTCATTGTCGACCGCTTACTAGAAATTCTACCTTGGCCGATGTGATGGTACCGAAGAGCGAGAACTCTTTGCGCAGACGTTCGTCGTCGATGGTGTCGTCCAGATTCTTGACGTACAAGTTGACACCCTGGTAACGATTCAATCGTTCGATCTTCAATTGCTCGAAGCGGCGTTTCAGTTCCATTTGTCTCTCGGCCTTCTTCTGGGCGCGGCCCACGTACATCGGTTTCCCCTCCACAATCTCCTTGCCGTTGAGATCGTTCACGGCGGCTTCGGCGGCGTCCGGGTCCTCGAATGCGACGAATCCAAATCCTTTCGACTTTCCGTCGTCCATGCTCATTATCTTGTAGCTGGTGATGGGGCCGTACTTTTCAAACATGGCCCTCAGCTGTTCCTCGTTCAGATCCTCGCCGAAATTCTTCACGTAGACGTTGGTGAACAACTTGGCTTTCTCGCCGAGCTCCTTCTCGCGCTCCTTGCGCGGAATGAATCGGCCAACGTACACTTTGCGCGAGTTCAGCAACATGCCGTTTACTTTCTCGATAGATTTATTGGCCGACTCCTCGGTCTCGAAATGGACGAATCCGTAGCCCTTGCTAACGCCGTTCTCGTCTTGAGCGACCTTGCAACTGAGAATGGTGCCGAATGCGGAAAACGTATCGTACATGGCCTTGTTATCGATACTTTTGTCCAAGTTTTTGATGAAGACGTTGCCAACGCCGGACTTGCGGAGCGAGGGGTCACGTTGTGACCACATGATCCTAATGGGGCGCCCCTTCAAGAAGTCGAAGTTCATCGTGTCCAGGGCGCGTTCGGCTGCGAGGGAAAGAGAAACAACAACAATCAGTGATCAGATGAGTCAACATTGTGCAACGATGAGCGCGTGGAGGAGCGTTAATGGATGGCGAGCCTAACGACTAACGACGCCACATGGGCGAGATCGAAAGTGAGGTTAAAGTCGACCATGAAAGGGCCACGTTTTTTCCCCTGGATATGCATGTCTCTAGGACTCGCTACTTACCATCTGCAGGCTGCTGGAAGTTCACGTACGCGTAGCCAAGCGAACGGCGAGTGATCATGTCCCTGCAGACACGTATGGAAAGCACTGGGCCAGCCCCAGAGAATTTTTCAAACAATGTGGCCTCAGTGATGTCAGAGTGAAGATCCCCGACATACAGGGATGCCATGGGATAATTAGGAGCTGCTGGATTCATCTTTGCTGCACTTATTTACACGTCGTAACTTATACAGGCTATTACATATAACATATGAAACAGAAAGTTAGGAGAGATTTTATATTTCCGTTTTCACAAGTTTTTCGATTTTTTTTTGCTTTTTATTTTAGGTTTTTTTTATATTTTTTTGTATTTTTCAATTGATTTATATCACTTAAGTGGGTTGTGAAACCTAAATTAGGACCACAACCACACAAAACACCACTACTCAAGGAAATGGAATGGCCGCCGTGTTAGCGTTCGGTATTTATAACAACCGGATGCGAGAGAGCCGCGTAGGGCAGCGTCAACTAGTACCGCTTCCCACCACACGCTTTCAAACGGCGGCCATCATGGAAATACCAAGTTGCCGCTCTTTCGCATTTCCGCAACCGATTTTTAAAATTCTCCCTTTGAGAAACCGTTGGAATTGCTTCAAATCAAACGAATTTTATTAGTGATACAAATAATTTAACGTGTGAACAATATTTTCAAGTAATAAATATTCCGCCTATCGATTCCACAGCGTTATTAATCATCAGATTGTGAGCGTTGACGCGCAACAAATTCGTGGAATATTTTTACGAGTGGCCGCTTAATCTTAATTGCACCGCAATTATTAGCTCCATTCATTAATAAACAAATAGATAACGCCGTAAAAATAGATATTTTAAACGAAGTTCGATAAATCCGCGCGCGTGAATATGCGGTTGCATACAGAACCCACTCGATTTTGAATATCTAATTTAAACTTTCGCGCAAGTTTCAGCAATTTGTAATAAATATCCATATAAACAGCAGCAAAGCGACGTCTCTCGATGTATTTGTTAATTTATTGATAAGATATGTGCCGTACGATTAGATATCTAAGAGGATCCACGTAAAACAGTGTTTAAAGTAAAATGTTTCTATAGTATAGGTAAGACGTCCTCAATGTCTCTTGCGAAATCCGCAATGATTTGATGATTTAAGTTAATTGCAAATTAAATATGTGCACTGTTTTACGCTCATGCTCTGCATATTAATAAATAGTTAAGCAACAAAGAAAAAGACAAATAAAAGACAGCGGAAAAGTCCCGATAGGTCATGGCACTCGCATTTTTTTGGTTTATATTTCCATCTGAACTGCATTTAAGGGCTATAACAATTAGTAAACCAAATAGGCATCGTAATAACTATCATTACGACAATTATTTGCTACATAATAGGTCTTTCGGAGAGTTGAAAAGCACGTAAACAGGTAGTAAGTGGAGAAAGAGCGCATGCGTTCTTGGCTTTTTTTACCTGAGAGCGAAGAAAAGCAACGTGATGTTGACTTGACAGTTTAACTTAAGCTATTCTTGTTGATAGTTATTCGCACCATCGGATTATACATACGCATACGTTGTCCATGCATCGGACAGTTTAGCGCGTCTTCGCAAAGTGCAACTAATTATGCACTGCAATTGCAGTAATAAAATTTAGTTTAGAGTAAGCCCGCTCTTGGTAAGTACTTCTATTATTTAAATTAAAATTCTTCGCGTTTTTTTAAATTCATACGAAACAAATTTCCTCCGGGCAATAGCATTCACGAAAATTGCTATCTGGTGCCGGCGAATCAACCTAAACACCTAAAGACCCAATAATTTCATTAAGAAGTATAAATAATAAATTGTTTATTCGAGTTTTGCGCGCGACTTCCAAGTCGTACCAGTTTGTTTTCTTCGGATTTTCGCAAAGAGAGAATCGGCAAAGGACTTTGCGTATTGTTTTGCTCGGCGGAAAAAAATATTTCGCCGTGTGACACACATTGTGCAGACTTTAGAACTTTGGCGTAGCCACAGGTATTTCATTTGTATTTTATTTATTATTATTTTTTGTGCGCGAAGGCAAAATGCTGGTTTTTCGCAACGGATCGCAGTTTGTTGCTGTTTCGTCGTTGCTGTTGTTGTCGTTTTTGGAATGCACCGGCAGCGAATTTCGAATGACATTTGAAAACGTCTCTCTTTCGCGCAGAAAGAAGACCATTTCGAATGCAACGCGTTGTGCCCGATCGGTAATAAACACGCTTCGAACATAAAGTAAAATCGTAAGAATTTTAATACACCGCGAACGTCAGTGTATCCATCCAGCGACAGCAACTACTGCGCTATTAAAGTTGACTTCGCCTAATGGGCACCACCACTGACTTAATTTAGTAAACGACGCACGTACGCAAAGATGTTTCCATGCACATTTCATTCGAATCGACGACGACGACGACGACCACGATTCGAACCGCAGATCGAATTTTTCGTTTATCTAGCGACCGCGTCGCAATCGCAAGAAGGAGAAGAAAAAGAAGAGCCGTGCGAACGTCGCGCGCGCGAGGAATCCTTTCGAAATGACGTAACTTATATTACACATTCGTTTATTATTCGGTTTTTTTTTTTCGTATGTCTTCTGCCTTGCAATAAGGATGAGTACTCGAAAGAAGTTGCTGGGATTACACGCGCGCCGATGAAACAGAAAAGAGACCCAGAAAAATCGTTGCGTAACTTTCACTTGCTGCGAATTATTCAGTATATTGGCTAATTAATTCGCGCTGAATTCCCTCATTAGCGAATAATATCGGAATGAATTCGTACGGACTTGCGTATAGGCTATTAAAACTTAATTAACATAGTTGGAGCAAACTTTAAGGTACAGGGGGACAACGAAAAGTAGCTCAAACTTGTTTCGCGCGTTTCGATTTCCGATAAAACTATAATAATAACGATCGGTAAGCGCGACCGGAGTAAATCTACATAAAGAAAAATTAGTGCAATTAAAATTACGTAAGATTTTTACGTGTTGCATGCATTGCGTCGCAAGCAAACGAAGAAGGAAAAAAATGTCAATGCAAATCGGTCGCTGCGAAATAGTTGCCACACCCCTGTATATAGACTTATCTCGCTCATTAATACAAATGGAATTAGCTGCATATTTATACCTGCATATAGACAATCGCTCGAGAGCGACCTCTTCGTTATGGACATTGGAAAAATTAGCGCGTTTAATTAGCGAAATTGCTTGCTACTTGCGTCCATTGCGCGCGCGTTGCTTGCGATGCGCTCTATTGAGAGATGCATTTTCGGATAGAGATTATCTCTCTGCGTGTGCATCCGAATGAGCAGAACAGGACATCGGGGATTATTTCGGCTTTGTTAGCTGCAGGTACGTGCACCCACAGTACACAAAAAGACCCCTTTCTCTATTCGGAGATGCTGCCGAAGAAGAAGACGAAGAAGAAGAAGAAGAAGAAGAAGAAGAAGAAGAAGAAGAAGAAGAAGAAGAAGAAGAAGAAGAGCCCGAGCGCACTGAATCGGTATGCGATGCGCGCTTTTTATTACACGAAGCGCATTTACTTATTAAGTGCTTGACATCTTTTTACGCATCGCGGCTATTCAAATGCGTTAGAGACGGCATGCATGGACGTACAGTGTACATGATGCTGTATGCAAAAAAGGAGCAGGTCTTGTTTTTTCTTCGGCGAACGGCCGCTGCCAGATCCAGCCAGCGCTGCGAGCAAAGAGACGAAATGAGCGAAGAACCCCTTTCCGGTCGCGCGCTATAAGCCTTAAACAGTAATATCGATGCAATTCAACTAGTACTAGTAACTAGTAGTAGTAGCAACATGCACTGGGCTTCTACATCATAAACTGGCCGGCCGAGAGAGAGATGAGAAAAATCCAGTCGCATCTCGACCACTGGCAGCTGTTACTGCAGCTTCCAGAAGGCAGAAGCGAACGCACTGCACTTCTCACACGCTCCCGAGGACCGATTCCACAGCTAAATCTTCACTTCGCTCTTTGGCGATGCTCCATTAGGAATCGGATCCGATTCAGATCAGTTTTTGATTAGTTTTTTGCCGGAGATCGCATCTCAATGTGTTTTGGTCAGCAATGAAGCAATGCAGCAGCAGCAGCGGAGAGCGATTCCGGAAGTGGAAGAAGCTGAGCCGCGAAAAGAGGCGCGTTCTGCTGACCTTCCCGCGGGCGCGAATTTCTTCTCCGCCTCTAGTCCGCCGCCGGCCAAGACTCGGATGTCGTGACTGCTGTGACTGTCGTTCTCGCTGCCTGCTCTGCTGCCTTGGACAGCCTTGGATGGGTTTTTACTTTCGCATCAATTTCGATTATCTTTGCATTAATAACCATATAAACAGGTATATTAATGTAATGCGGGTATTTATTAACTTTAAACGGACTCTGCCTGTGTGTGCGTGCGTGTGTCTTCATGTGTCTGTCTGTATGTGTATCATTGCCTGTTCTTTGCTGTTGGTTGCTACTGCTGCTGCTGTTGCTGCTGCTGCTGCTATTGCAGCAACTCTTTTCCTAATGGCGCAACGACAGCAGCAGCAAAAGAACAAGATTTAAAATGAAAAATAAAGGAGCCACTAACGACTCACATCCTGATTATTATTATAACAAGTGTATTTTCCTACGAATTGCTATCGATTAACATGCCAATTTCATTACAGTTATGCAAATATGTGCTCCGCACACAGCTCACTCATCTCCTCTTCTTATGTAGTAGGTACACTTACGGCAATTCGTTCGACGCTCCTATTAATGATAATGATAATAATAATAAGTTGGTAATTGGCATCGCGCGCTCCCAAGAAGAATTCTTATCAACCTGGGGCTAATTAGTCGATGAAATAATAAAGGTCAAGGTCGTTCCGGATGGTCAGGTCTCGTTAATAATGCCGCAATAAGCGAGCTCCAAGGACGCATTATGCATTTTTGAAATAGTTGCGCTCGCTGATATGCACTTAACAAAACATATAACGCATGCAATGCATTGCTTATTGCTTAGGTACACTTTTACCATACGTTTTCATTTCGATACAATTGCTTTGCAATATATTTTGTTGCAATGGTGACTTGGTGAATTTCGTGGCGCCTTCCGAAGTCTTCGTATCCTTACGGCTCCTGCCCAAGAATACCGTTGAAGATAAGTCGCAACCGAAAAAAAAGATATATATATATATATATTTGTAAAATAAATAGGCTTCGATTCGTTAGATTTATATTTTCAAAAATTAGGATAGATGACCTAAAATTTGCGAAGAAATTACTTGGAGAGATTCAGACGATTGATTAAAGCGAAGAAGTATCGTTAAATTGGTGTCTCGCAATAGAACACCGCAAAAAGCGTGCTTTCCTCTCCATTAATCGATTTCTTTTCATTATCGCCGTTCAGCTAATCAGCTAAACTCTTGAACAATTAACAATTCAACAGAGTTGCGCAATTTTCGGGTAAATGAATCATCACATCGGGCCAATCGCGGATGGCTTTCTTCAAAAATATAATTACAAGAGATGCCGGATGACTAACGTTCGGCCATCGGACGCGCTTTTTTCTCCTTTCATATATACAGAAGGCATCTTCTCTTCAGTTTTCCGTATACATTCCGAGAGAATTCGGTCTTTTAGTTTAATGGCATACGGCATTTACCAGTAGCCTATTGAAAGCTACGCTTGGTTATTGGCTCTATGGGTTGTGCACGATTATTAGCATTAATCTAAAGGAGCAGTGTAAAAGTAAAACCGGACCAAGTGAAAGGTGAAGCGAGTAATTCGCGCGTGCTGCGATTAATATTGAAAATTGCACCCGGGGGCTCACAATTTAATGGCCATTCAAAAATCGGTGTCGTATTTGCATAACGCGCCGTAGAGAAATCGGAACAAATGCGCAATAAACACCAAAAAAAAAAAAAAAAACAATAATAATAATCGTTTCTAATCGTACGATATTTCGCTTATTGTTGTTTGTAATTTGCATATGGGGTTCCCAGGTGATCCGCGTGGAATCGCCCAGGAAGAAGACAATGCGCTGGTTCCGCAAACAAGGCGATGCACCTAGATTGCTCAGCTTGTCCCCTTTGCGAACCGACTCGCCGCGGATTTCCTCCCCCGATGGTTCCGACGGTTCGTCATCGCTGGACGTCGCTCCAGTTCACACAGGACATCGTTCTCGAATAGGTACGTTGGTACCTGCATCTGAAGATCACCTCGCCAGATGATCTTTCTCCTTAATGTGCGCACTAAAATAATTACCAAAAGGTATCCTTGGCGGAAGAAGGTCAAGGAATTCGGTTGTCGATCTTTCCAAACTTCGAAACGCACTTTTTCACCTCGCACTCACTCATTCAAATCGCTACCGTGCTACCGTGCTACCGTGCGGCACACTCTTAGAGAAACTAGTTTTCTTCATCTTCATCTTCATCTTCTCTCTAATGTTTCCATCGCGCCTTGATTGCTTCATTCGGGTGGTCCGATTTTTCATGTAGAAAAATGAAATGTAATTGCAGATATGATGAGCACTGTTTGGCCCAAAGAGTCCACTCATCGACACGCGATAAACTTGTACAACGTCGAAGAGAGTAAAGTGATCACCGGAAAGTCCCATCGGCGCCGACACAAATCGCAACCCCTCTTATCACAATCCTTAAACGAGAGCAGCTATTCGCGCGAAAAAAGGAACCCCTTGCTTGATAAAGTCAAGCACACCCGATTGTCCTGCTTCCGATCCTCTAGCAATACCTCCCAGGTCGACCTACCCTCAACTTCCGCAACCGATAGCGCTCACCAAATTCGTCACGACGACTACAACTGTTTGCTCAGCGCAGACAACTACGACAGTCTTCCGAGGGTGTCATGTCTTTCCTCGAAGTTACGCGCCATGTCCGAGAGGTACCTTCATTCCTCAACGAACAGGTTCATTGGTAAGCTGTACAAGACGCCGGAGAACGATGCGGGTACAGGTCCGGCGGCGGAGTCGACCCCCGGGTCGACCAAGTCGAAGGTCCAGTACATTCGCGCCAAATTGAGAAGCTTCTCTTACGGCGCACTCCCCGGACTCGACGACTTCCACAAGAAGAACCACAGTCTGTTCATCGACGACGTGCAGCCTCTGAGCGAAAACGAGATCCGCACTCAGTTGCAGGTGGTCGATGGCGAAGACAGCGATTCCGGTATCCTGGTCAACGACTCCTCGTCATCGGTGGTCGAAAGCGATCTGGACTTCGACGGACGCGTCCACCGGAGTCCCGAATCGAAGCAGCCGCCGAAGACGACGTCGGAACGGTGCAACGATAAAATTAGTTTGATTCATTTGCGCAAGAAGAACCTGGAGGACGATCTTGGAATTTTAATTGCCGAAAAATCGTCGTCGCAAACTGGTTATGTGGTCGCGCATATCGTTCCAGGAACTCTAGCGCAAAGGTAATTTAGAACAAAACCGCAGGTTTATTATCATCATCATCGGAGCATCTCTTAGAAATGAATTACAATCGTCAATAATTTATCGATAGATAGAACAGCTTATTGTCTTTGCAATTAACAACCTCGTTAAGATTGGCAACAGCGGTATAACTTTGTTGCTTACCTTGTATTGGTGCCTAGTAAGAGGGTACCCTCACTTACTAAACTTAACAATTGAAATTAATTTGCAGAGATGGTACCTTATCTGTAGGCGACCAAATCTTAAGCGTTAACAATTGCAAATTGAGCCTGATGAGCCCCAGCGAGGCGCGAAAATCATTAGCTTATAAAGACGTCGACTTGCTGGTATACCGCGATCGCGACACCTCCTCCTCCCGCCAGTCGCTCAGTGATTGCAAAAGAATGCAGGAAAGCTCCGTCGATCACGATAGCAATTATTTGATCCACAGCGGCAGCAATCGATCGAATAGTCCCCCCAAAAGGCAACCGCATTTCCAAAAGAACAGCACCAGTCATAGCAGTCACAATAAAATTCTGCGTAGAGCCGTTGTCAGCTACGCCAGCAACCAGAAGCATGCAGATACTCCTTTTCCGCTCAATCCCCGAATGGAACCCGAATTGCGGGTGTACCATCCTGTTAAGAAGGTACCAGTGATGCCTGCGCTAACCGCCACCACCAATTTCTGCACCTTACCGCGAAGACCGAGGTCAACTCTCTGCACCTTCCACACTGTGGTGTTGCAGAAAGGTGCCGGGCGCAAATCTTTAGGGTTCACAATTGTGGGGGGACGGGACTCCCCCAAGGGGGCTCTGGGAATATTTGTGAAAACAATCCTGTCTTCAGGACAAGCCGCCGAAGACGGTCGCTTGAAACCAGGTAGGCTATAAGTCGCAAAAAGTTGCTGAGCGGTCGAAAAGTTATTTGTTTCTGCAGGGGATGAAATCCTGGCGGTAAACGGTCACGTTTGCCACGACATATCTCACGCGGATGCTGTTCTCTTGTTCAAGAGTATCAAGAGCGGCCCTATTGCTCTTCATGTTTGCAGAAGATCGAAAACTAAAGTAATGTAAGTAATCTCTATCAAACAACTAAATTATATTATAAGTGGGTATGTATAAAAGCATGGTATATGAATTATGTTATCGTCAAGTCAGTAAAGTTTCTTTGCGTTAAGATAGTGGTGAGACTATAACGTGCGATGCGAGGCTCTTCGTATTCTTCTCGGATTTATCTGAGCGTTGCTTCTTTCCAGAAACACCAAAGCGAAATCTTGTACGGATTTAATAGGTCATCATCCCGCCGAGAGCAGTACGTAGGGAACGATAAGAAGTACGTAGCGTACCTTTCGCTCAGCCATAGTGTTTAATAGAGAAATATTTGTACTATACGAGTATTATGTACTTTTTGGATTGTGTGCTTGAGCTTGTATGGAAGTGTAAAAATGCAACAAAACAAATATTTATAAAGTCCTCGTATCATTGTTTAAAAGGGAAATTAGTCAAGGAATTTTATATGAGTCACGAAAATATTTGTATCTTACGATTATACAATGTACATATCGTCCTGTAAATACATATCATTTACTACCCCTGTTATATACAATTTCAAATGTGTAAATTGTTTATTCTTTTAAGTAAAGAAATATGTGCCAATTGTAATAAATGTTTAAATGATTTAGTAAACCGTACGAAAGTGTCTCTGCAATTGCTCCCCTAAATTATGAATTGCCGAATTATTGATTTCCCTTTTATGGATTCCTTTACAATTGCACTAAAAGATGGCGGCCAGGACATCTAGTCCTCGTAGGGGGAAAGATAATAAAATATAAAATGATATAAATGCTTTTTAATTTCACTTCGCGCGTAAAATCGTATGAATTTTCGGAGAAAACTGCTACGATTCTAAGAAACGGATTAAGGATTCTAATTCAGAAGATGTGGGAAATTTTGAAAGAGCAGAGCATATAGATTCGGGATGCAGTCGATCGGAAAGCTTTGACAATACGCCAACCTCATATAGAATCCTTGAAGGGCTAAATGATAAATACAATTACTCCGTCGTAATTTCTGGTTATGCGCAATGAGCGTCATTAGTCCTCAGTTTGTTTTTATATGGGACGCCGGAAGATCGCCTGTCGATAGAGACATCTCCGAAGATGACAATTTTGCCAAATAAATCGTTTCGCACTAGTCATGTCTGAATTACGGCACTTGTGTCGCATTTGTTGCGCTAAAATCGAAAAAGGGCTACCGGTATTCGGAGAACAGGGTAACAGGCTGCACTGGCCGCAAAAACTAAGAAAATATTTGCATATAACGGTGCGTAGATATCGAGCGTCCTGCCAAGTGACCCCATTTGTCCATTGTCTCGTACCCGCAGGTATCCTCGGAGGACAATTTGCCAAAAATCCTTTGCGAAGACTGTTGCGGTCGTCTTGAGGAGTTTCATAAGTTCGCAGCAATGGCGCTTCGGAGCCAGAGGAAACTTAAGAAGCAGCTGGATCGTTCTGGGTCCTTGACGGCGCCAGACCTGGTGGAGAATAATGGACTGTTGCGCTCCTATCTCACGAAGGTTGATCACTAATTTCGGCGCCCGCTGCTATTCTTATCTGGTTTTGTAGGATACGATTTCTTCGAATTGCAGAATGGAAGTGGAAGATAGCGAAGAAGTTGAAGTACCCATAGATCCCATGCAATTCCTCCAGTATGGTTCTTGGGATGGCGAGGCCGGTGCGCACGAAACGCGTTTTTCGAATTCCGAGGCAGACGTTAAGTTATGCAAACGGAAGCAGACAACCAAAAGATTTCCTTGTTCCTTTTGCGGCAAACAGTTTCACGCTGAAATTTCGCTTCGCCATCATATTTGGTGGCACATGCAAAAACGTAAGAAGTGTTACGATAGGATCAAATTCGGAAGTTTGCAAAACAAGGAAGTCGTCCTTGACGGGCTTAGCAAAAGGGTAAAATCTTCGGGGGGATTTAGGTGTCCCATCTGTGCCAAAGAAGCGTCAACCAAAGAACATTTAAGGATACATTTAGAAATTCACAGACCCAAAGGAAAGTACACCTGCGACATTTGCGGCCGAACGTATGAAATTCAAATTGCGCAATTTAAATTAATTGATTTTTGGCGCGACACTTTTTCGTAGATTTAAAACGCAACGGAATTTGCATCGCCACAAAGAGTACCACGAGGATATTCAATTTCCGTGCTCGGTGTGCGGAAGAGTTTATCCCACCAACAGCACCCTTCGTGCCCATTCCATCACCCACAGCGATCTGAGGCCGCATAAATGTCTTCTTTGCGAAAAGACGTTCAAGCGGAATCAGGATTTGAAGGTATTTGCGAAATTCCACGCACCCATTGCCGGGGGGTTGATTTTCTTTTTAGTTTCATGTGAATCAGCACACCGGTGCCAGACCCTATCAATGTCCTTATTGTCCGAAGGCTTTTGCCAGCTCTGGAAATTGCTTTTCCCACAGGAAACGAATGCACCCCAAAGAAGTGGAACGGGATAAGGAAATGGCCGCAAAAATTTTGCAGTGAACCCGTCTGTCTATTTGTTGTCCCCTTAATGTGATAATAAGTATTAAATAAATATATTATTCGTTCAGAATTGCTGTTGCTGAAGTTGTTTTCACCGATTATTTGAACATTAAAGCAAATTTCGATTTGCTAGTATAGGTTGCAATTAAAAAAATGAAATGGAATACTAAACTTCCAAGGTTTCGTGCATCAAGGTTCTCTAGGTTCTATTATGGAAAATTGAAGTCCATTTTCCGGAAAAACAAGCAAATTATTGGTAAATCGGTATTGTTTCGGATTGTTTTTTGTCATAAATAATAACGAGGAAATTATTTCAAAGTTAATCAGTATCAAACTTAAATGAAGGTGATTACCGTCGATTTTATCTCGTCTACAAACAGAAATTTTTTTAATAATATATGACAAGTATATTAAAATCGGTTCAATTGTTTCATTTTTAAAAACAAATAGGAATTGCTTTACTGTGGAAGCAAGCCAAGTCGACGTTGGCGCCAGTAATTACCACCCCCAAGCAAATTATTCTTTATATGGTTAGATTAGTTTGGTATCGCACGGTGAGAGTCAAGCCGCCAAAGTACGTTACGCGCTAACGTTAGCCTCCCCAGTATACGGTCTCTAGGCGATATGTCGCGCTTGTCGCCAACGTTACGCCAGCGATGTAAGCGCCAATATTTGCAACCCCAATAAAATTACCCTATATGTAATCAGAGAATCATTACAATTTAAAATTTATGCAGGATTTTTAAAGGTAATTTAATTGGCATTAATTAGATGAGTAAACCATTAAGATCTAATTGATCTAAGATTTAATAAACAAATTACTAAGAGGACTTTTTGACGCTCCAGAACGACCAGTGGCGAACTATCAGATTATCATTAATTACTTTTGAACCCATTGACACAGAGTAACAATTTTAGTGCTATTTGAGAGGTAATTTAATCTACTACATTTATAATTAAGAAATATTTCATTTTTGGCATTACTAATACATAATAAATAATTTTTAAAAATTGAAAGCCTTATATAAAATTAGATATCAGCAGGAATTGAAAATTTGTTTCCAATATTCAATAAATATACAATTATTTGCAATTGGGTGAAAACATTATTAAAATTGGCCGTTTCCTTCAGACGAAAACTCAATATTTGCTATTTTTAAAGGACTTTTTTATTCGATTCCGCTATATTATATGGAAAATTGCCCAAATTTTTACAGAAAATAATCATAGAGTTACTTTTCTTAGATTTCCATGCGTAAAACAGTGTGAAAAACTTGAAATAGCCAAAAAAAAAAACGAAAAGTTGATTTCTGCAATAAAAAGTGTCTGTAGGGAACGCGAACTTAGCCGCCATTTAAACTGCATGTAAAAAAGTTAGTAACAAACTCAATTTTTTTAAAGTTTTAAGTACTTGTTTAAAAAAATAGTCATTGTTTCAGGTGTTGTTTTGTAAAAATATGTATGTTATCTTGCGATAATAGCGTACAAAACGACTTGAAACGGCTAAAATTAAAATTGTTTCCAACTTTTTTGCGTGTATTTTAAATGGCGGATTGTTCCCGTCTCCTACAGAGACTGCAATGGCACCCTTCAAATAGTGTACGATGAGTTGCCTACTACTTCAATTCAGTTGAAAATCAATTTAATTCCTTGTTCAAACGAATGGTGCTTTAATAAATTAATTAATTACAGTTGAAATAATATTCAGGGACTTTTAGATGATGAATTTATTAATTTTTATAAAATTTAAATCTAATTCCTCTTAAACTTAAATTAAACAGCAATAAATACGCGAATTAAATAAAATGCGTTACGATTTCGCGTGTGTAACATTTCGCGATAGTCACTCTACATTTTGCTATCCACAATCGATAGTGCAAGAGGCAAGAGAAAGTAAGCATCAAGGCTGTGCCATCCGTGGAATTGCTGTTGTTGTTTTCGATATTTTCCGTTTTAGGCAAGTTTGCGCAATGGTTACAACAAATATTTGGCTGCTTGGCTGTATCGCAGCGACCAGATCGGAGCGAGTTATTAAAAATTAAGACAAATATCGTAATTAGCGGGGATATGTGTGTGCCCTAATCAGTTTAAAGCTAGTTTGACCTCGACGCCGACCCCGCATTTATCGTCTCTGCAATATCCAATCTGCGCGGTCCCGATGGTCTAGCTGGGCACTAGGCGTCCGCAGAAGCTCGTAAACTTCAATTAATTAACGATCAAATGAAAGAATCCCTTGTTAACGACCATTTTGAATTTAAAGCGCCCCGCTTTCAGTGATTGCAGCGCCATTCGGCGTATAAAGCCGTGGAGGGCATCGTAAAAATTCAGTAGTACTCTGCGAGGCGTGCTTGGGTAAGGTACGTTTCTCTGGAGGGCAAGTTGCGTTCATGTGCTCGCGGAAATGTTAGTGGGTCAGCATTCATAGAAAAGCTACCATTTGAAGAAGAGAACAATTCGAAAAGTTTCTTTTTAGTTCCGTTCAATGAATACCATGTCGGACACGAGCGGTGCCCAGCAGGGCCGGAATTTAGGGCACAATGGAATCGTTCAGCCGCTTCTTACAGGTAACTAAAGCATTTCAGGCCACTGGGCTATGGCTTTGTCTCATGAATCATTTAATGTAATTTGTTATTAACGTATTACGAACGTTGTTTAGTAATTAACGAGCATATTTTCCGCGAGAAAAACATTGAGCTGTTCCAAAACATAACCTGCATTTGCCAAGGAGGCCCGAGTCCTTCGGAGGAGCGCTGTACTTTTTTCATTTATGTACTTTTTATTCTTGCGTTATCAACAAACGAACAATGAATTTCCTGTAATTTAGGTCGCAGTTGGCATTTTTTGAACATTAAGAAAGCACCGAAAACAGAGTCGTCATCGTTTTCAGTTTGTTGATTACTTTCTGAATGAATCGTTGTTGTTACATTCCTTTGCTCAGCTAGATTTTTGTTTTTAAAGTGCCATTGAATACGTCATATCTAATTATACTAGTAACAATAATTGCGTTACATCATAATTGTGTTATCTAAAACAATGTGTGTAATTGCAATGGCGTTTCCTAGATTTGTATCAAATAACGATGGCTTATGCGTACTGGAAGTCGGGAAAGACTAGGGATTTTGCCGTATTCGATCTGTTCTTTCGCAAGAATCCCTTCCAGGGCGAATTCACTATATTTGCCGGCCTGGAGGACTGTCTGAAGTTCCTGGAGCGGTTCCATTATTCCGAGAGCGGTACGAACTTCTCGTTCCGTAGACGCGCAACTTGCTAATTTCCGATCTGATCAATTGCAGATATCGAGTACTTGCGGCAAACGTTGCCCAGTACCATCGAGGACGAGTTCTTCACTTTCCTCAGCGAATTGACCGCTACCGAAGTGACCCTATTCGCCGTCCAAGAGGGCTCGGTGGTTTTCCCCAGGTAAGTCGATTCGAAATTCGAAATTGGCGCATTGCGCCTTTTCTCATTAACTGCGATTGTAATAACCGGAAACGGAACTGTTGTCTTGTTTATTTCAAAAGAGTGCCCCTGATGCGCGTCGAAGGCCCATTAATAATTGTTCAGCTATTGGAAACGACTCTCCTGACTCTCGTGAATTATGCAAGGTAATTCATCATAATGTCTCCGAATGCATCTTATGCATTCCTGAGCAATCATCGATTTACATAAAATATGTTTCACGGTAGTTTGATGGCCACGAACGCTGCCAGATATCGCATGGCCGCTGGTGACCTAAAACTGCTGGAATTTGGACTGCGAAGGGCTCAAGGTCCCGATGGCGGTTTGTCAGCTTCCAAATATAGCTATATCGGTAAGTAACGGCCTCACCTTGTGCGATGATGTGTGCTTTTCGTATTAATTGGAAACGGTGCTTGGTGCCAGTCGATGAGAGTTTCGTGCTGGTACTGCCATCGTGTTTCGCACTTTTTCTTCAATTCCCTTATCGATTCGGGCGAAAATCGGTCCGATGAATTTCGTACTAGGTACCGATTCTCCGTAAATTCCGCTTGGTGCGATGAGTCACGGTGCGAACGTTAAGCAATCGAATTTGGTTTTAAAAAAAGAAAAGAAAAAAAAACTATTCTAAATATTTTGATTCCATGTTTGGTTCGTTAAGTTTTTGTATTTTATTGGGACAGGAGGCTTCGATGGTACCAGCAATGTTCTTGCTGGTAAACTCTTCGACATTCCCGTGAAGGGCACCCACGCACATGCCTACATAACATCCTTTACCGGATTGAACGAGCTCAGGACTCAGACGTTGACTCCGAGGAGCGGCGGCGAGGATCAGGACCTCTCGGTATTGGCGACCAATTGGCGTACCAAATTGATATCACTTTTCAAGGTGATCGGCACCGAGGCGAGCGATGGGGAACTTGCCGCCCTCATATCCTTCGCCATAGCCTTTCCAGATGGATTTATGGCGCTTGTCGATACGTACGATGTAAAGAGGTATCCCTGTCGCATGTCCCACGCCATCACAATGTGGCCTGTCACTCTGCCCAACACTCTATCGCATAATGAGTACAGGTAACAAGCATGCCAATTAGATGCATGCATCAACACCGTCAGAAACCGGATTAATCGAGAGAACCGATCAATTTAAATTAGTTTTACCATCTGTGCTGTGTCCGTCTTGCAAAATTCCAAAATCCCCATCTGCAGAAATCACCATGTTGCCTCTTAAGTGTGCGCTTTTGTTCTTCGCGATCGTTAACACGTCGTCAACACACTTTTGCGGCCGCCCATCGTGATTTCTGTGCATGCGGGAGGGTTTTCTGAATGGACTGCAGCTTCTCCAGCCGAAACGATCTGTGCTGGAAATTGCGGGGTACGTAAGTCTACCACTGAGCACCTTGTAGATGCCTAAGAGAACTTAAAGAACTGCCTCTTCAGAGGCACTTATTCAAAATAGAGTTTGTCGATTCGAAAAGAGAATTCCTAGAGTGGTGGCCAACGTTAGTGATGACACGTGGGGCGCTTCTTGTCTTCATCAAAGAATGCTTCACTAAGCACCTATCATTTTTAATATTGGTATGCTTGTTATCTATGCGATCATAACTAATACACAGTAATCGTGCAATTGCCACTTCGCTTTAGTTGGGCGGTAGAATGCAGAGTGCGGGAGCACAGTTACCAACCACTTTTGTGACGTTACTTACAAATTCATTTTATTTTCATTTATATATCAGCTTTAGGTTGCCTCTTTGGCCTTTCATCATCTTATTACTCAATTCTCAAGTCTAGGGAAGCTCACCATTAACGAAAATTCGTAATGAACTTTTAGAAGCGGCTTGCTGAACTTCTGCGCCGTTGCGCTAGCCCTAAACGACTTGGGCTACCGTGCCATCGGAATTCGCATCGATAGCGGCGATCTGGCCTATTTGTCCAATGTGGCACGTTACTACTTCACCGAGATCAGCGTTAAATATCAGATCCCCTGGTTCGCCGACATGATGATTATGGCGTCCAACGATATCAACGAAGAGACGATTCTGAGCCTTAACGATCAGGGCCACAAGATCAATTGCTTTGGCATTGGGACCCACTTGGTCACCTGCCAGAGACAGCCGGCTTTGGGTTGCGTCTACAAGATGGTCGAGTTGAACGGTCAGCCGCGTATCAAATTAAGTCAGGACGTGGGCAAAGTCACGATGCCTGGGCGCAAAGACGCCTACCGCCTGTACAGCGAAAGCGGCGACGCTTTGATCGACCTGCTGCAGCAGACCTCCGAAAGTGCTCCGGGCGTGAACAAGAAGGTCCTCTGCCGACATCCCTTCGAGGAATCGAAGAGGGCGTTCGTGACGCCGTCGAAAGTGGAGAAGCTGCATCGGATTTTCTGGAAAGACGGGCGCATTAAAGGCCCACTGCCCACTTTGCAGGAAATTAGGAACCGCGTGAAGAGTTCGCTGAAGACTCTGAGGCCGGACATTAAGCGCAACCTGAATCCGACGCCATTCAAGGTAACGTCTTTCTGTTTCGAAATGTTTGAATTCAGTTTTGCGCACGTTGACCCGATGTCGTTTCATTTTAGGTGTCTGTCAGCGACAATTTGTACAATTTTTTGCATGACTTGTGGTTGAAGAATGCCCCCATAGGAGAGCTCTCGTAAATCGTATCACCGGAAACAAGTTTCGTTTTTTTTTTTGTGTTTTTCCTGAAATTGATTTTTTCCCTTGAAAAGTTAAGTAATAGTATCGTTGTTAATGATAGATGTAAGCGAGTAACCTGTTGTAAGCAGATTTTCGTACAAAAGAAGCACCAAGGAGGGATATATTAATAGTACAACAATGGCACATTTAATGGTATAACAATATTTAATAAGAAGTGAAACATATTTGCCTTAGGCTGTGAATTATTTTCAAATTGGAAATATTATTGCTACAATGATAAAACTGGCTTGGAAAACAAGGTTTCCAAGTCTGGTAGTCACATAACGTAATATATAAATTTATATTTGATAGAAGTTACTATATTTGATAACCAAAAATGTCACAGCTATATTTTTACACTTAATTAAAACAATCTGTTAATAAGAATTCGTATTAAGTAGTAGCGTAGGCGTAGTATTCTAATGGAAAAACAAACGAAACTTTGATAATGATGCAGTTACGACCATTTAATTTCTTCTAAAAAGTATAAGCAATCCTTTTGTATGTTTTATTATAAATATATTTGTTCGCCTTGTTAGTAATTACATTTTATTTCCCTCATTATTGATCCTTTCCCCCCTCTTTAACTTTTTAAATTTATGGCGCGAGCCGCGCACCAGCGCCCTCTACGGAAATGACAGACTCGAAACGGCGTCAAATTTTCTGATACGTCAGTCAGTAGTGAGTGTGCTTTGAAGGAGACAACAGCGAAACATCGCTGACTGAAAGAAACGACCAGGACCAGTGTTGTTGGAAGTGATAGTTGGAATTGGCAAACGCCCAACGTGAAGCTCTAAACAACAGTGAGTCATCTGCACAGTATTGGATCGACGTGTGTTGAGTAATTGGCCAGTAGCTTTCCACAGTCCTTACGAACTGCCACACAAAGTGAGTACCCACAATCTTTTATTGCACCGGTTGTTCTGTTTAGTTTGCTTAGGATTCTATTGCAACTAATCTAACTATTACGTTTCGATTGCATTTTATTTATTGCTGCACTTGCGAATATTAATTTGGTGCTTTCGGCTTACGTTTAATGAAGTTGAGACAGTAGACAGTGGCAATACTGAACTACCTTTGCTGTTGTTTCTATGTTTGAATGCATCAATCTCTTCTTGTTACGTGTCCGAGATCATTGCCCATGACTCTTCTTCTCATTCCGAGTGGAAAGAATACGTTTAGCAGCAACACGTCTGTTTTATGGCTCTATTTACTTTTGCGTTACATTTCGCTGACCACAAGGGCACGCTTCGCGAATTGCGAATTTCCAGTTTCCTTCTTCTCTTTCGCGAAAAGCTCTCGGTGCAGATGGCGTGCATTAGGGGGTGGCGAATTTCCCGGCGGGGCGTTGTAACCGGGATGCTGCATCTGCCAGTCTCAATGTCACCCCGTGCGAATTAACGCGTAAATGTGTTCGTGAAAATCATGTTTTCCGGTTGTTGCGGTCGCAAACGGGGCAAAAATCTCAAAGATGCCGAAACGCAGAGCGAAAACGATCTGCTGGCACTCGAAAACGTATCGTTCGTGACGAATATTGCCAGTAATGGCACCGATTCGAGAATAATCCGAAAGGAGATCGCGATTCCTGTAGCCGAACATCCCTTGGCGCAGGAAATCGTACCTGCCCCCAGTTCAATTCAAAGACAATCAGTCGTTTCGGACGTGAAAATCGAAATCGTTTCCGATATCGATGATGATGATGTTTTTTGTGACGGTGTTGGCCCCCCGATTAAGTTGGCCGAAAACTTGGGCAACGTTAAAGTTGGCGAGCCCGACTATCCTAATTGGTTTCTGGGTCAGGATTCCTCTGATCAGGAGGTCGGTGGCATTCAGGAGCCTCCGGCGACTCCAGTAGGCAAGGACGAGCTGGCCCTTCGCCGGCACCGCTTCTTCTCCGAGCTTCTGAGTGCAGCTCAGAATGCCACCGAGCACAAGGTCCATTTCGACCCTCTGGGTCCGCTTATTGCCGACCCTGGTGAGAACTATCGATGCATTTAGTTTTTTCGCGCAAAATCGCACGAATTCGCACCTACGCTTTATCTAAAAATCGTATAAAATGTGCCAACTAGATCGTCCTTCTTGCGCCATTCTAAAATTAGTCCTTTCATTTTGCTGCGTCTATTTTTCCGCTTAGAATTTGGATAGAATATAGATGATTCTCTCATTTTTCCATTCAATGCATGCTCGTAAAGTCTAATAGAACGCAGTAAGTGAGAGTGGTTGTGTGCTCTATGATGCTTTCTAAGGTTTCTCTTATCCATAAACAGTAACTATTTTTGTTCTAAACCTAAACCGCTTTCGTGGAACTGTAGAAAATCAGATGAAGATTCACTTTATGCATTTTCATCGGGTTTTTATGTACGTTCGGAGATGGTATTTACAAAAATGTCACTGCTATGACCTTTACATGGCATTTTTTGTTGTTGCTTGTTTTGGTGTATGACTAAATGCACATCGAAATCTATGTAGAGTCGCTATCTTTGACTAATTACTGTATCAGTGCATGTGAATCATAGCTTGGATCACTTTGTTTTTTGTTATCCACCACCTGGTTGTTCGGAATTTATCAGCCAGCGTAAGTTAAAATCGATGAAATTACTTTACTCGCAGATAATCAGCCTTCGCAAGAGTTCGAACAGTTGGTAACTAGATTAGAGAACGTTACTACTCGACTGGAGGTCATTTGTAATCCTGTTCAGGAGTTGCTGTAAGTTTTAACTAAACCGGAAGTTGATTGAGTTCATTCAAGATTGCGCGCCCTTTCAGAAAACTGAACGTTGCGTCTCAGGAAAATATTTCAATCGTTGACGAAGTGCCCGAAGCTGAAGAAGCGATGAGTGTGGCAGGTTACCAAGATATTATCAACGGCGTCTTCGGCCAGTATTTGGCCGTATCTCAGCAGATTGGCGGCGATGTGGCCACCCATAGCACGATGGTGTCTGAGGCCTTCCGAGCCCAATTGCACTATTTGACCACTGCTAGCCAGTGCAAGCAGCCTTCGCAGGCCGAAATTAACAACTTGATCCAACCGACCGCCCAATGCATTCAGAAGATCCAGGATTTCCGGGAGAAAAACAGAGGATCCCAATACTTCAATCACTTGTCTGCCATCAGCGAAAGTGTTCCGGCCTTAGGTTGGGTCGCAGTGGTGAGTTGTAGAATTTAAAAGAAGCTTTCGTAGCTGAAGAGAAACCTTTTAGAGTCCCACGCCGGCTCCCTACGTCAAGGAGATGAACGATGCCGGCCAATTCTACACCAATCGTGTCTTGAAGGACTGGAAAGAAAAGGACAAGAAGCATGTCGATTGGGTCAGGGCTTGGGTGCAAGTGCTGACCGAACTTCAAGTCTTCGTCAAACAATATCACACGACCGGTCTCGTTTGGTCCGGCAAGGGCTCGGCGGTTCCCAGCGGTGGAATGGTCCCTCCGCCCCCTGGACCACCACCGCCGCCGACCATGATGGACTTTTCCGCGCCCAATATCGATCCCAATACCGATCGTTCAGCTTTGTTTGCTCAAATCAATCAAGGAGAACATATCACTAAAGGTTTGAAAAAGGTCACGTCCGAAATGCAGACGCACAAGAATCCGACCCTGCGTACCGGACCGGCTCCCTTCAAGGCTCCCACCAACGGCAACGTTGCTCCGGGTCCCCGCGGCGCCGCGCCCGACAAGCCGCCGGTCTTCAATCGCGACGGCAAGAAGTGGATGATCGAATATCAGAAGGGCAATCATAATCTGTTGGTCGACGGTGCCGAAATGAACAACGTCGTTTACTTGTTCAAGTGCACCGACTCCACAGTGACCGTCAAAGGGAAGATCAATTCGATTACCCTGGACTCGTGCAAGAAGACCTCGGTGGTCTTTGAGTCCCTGGTTTCCAGCATCGAATTCATCAACTGCCAGTCCGTGCAGATGCAAGTTTTAAACAAGGTGCCTACCATTTCCATCGATAAAACCGATGGTTGTCAAATGTATTTAAGTAACGACTCGTTGGACGTCGAAATCGTTAGCTCCAAGTCGTCGGAGATGAACGTTTTAGTGCCGAAACCCAATGGCGATTACGTAAGTACTCTTCGCAGGAAGAACTAGTTTGTTGCGAGCTTTCCAAACGATGAATTTAACAATGCTTTCGTTTCAGGCCGAGCATCCAGTGCCGGAGCAATACAAAACGGTCGTTGTTCCCGGCGGACTCTTGACCACAGTCATTGAAAGCAAGGGCTAAGTAGATAATAATGGCAATCGACAGTATTCAACGAATTTTGCACTTTCATACACTAAAAGAATATTGTCGAATTTTCGTTTTAAAGCAGTATTTAAGACGTTTTCCAATTTTATAAAAAATGCTCTCGTTATTTGTATAAACAGGAATATTTAGGATTTAAGGTTGTGGCAATAGAAAACAATTGAAGAAAAAAATCGTCAAAATAAAAGAAAGGAAAAGAAGAAACAATCGAAAATACTATTCTTGCTTGGCTTCCGTTTGAAACTTTTATGTATTATTTGCAGCTTCGGCTATGTGACTCGACCACAACCACTTTATTTATTGTTTCATATAACTTTGCGTTTGGTTTAAGAGTTATTATTAAATTACTATTTAAATTACGCTAGTTGTTATTTATTATTGAACATTCAGCAATCCCTGAAAACGTAACCCAGCTAAAAAAAACATCCGGGGAAAAATGGCGTCGATAAAGGAATCGGCGGTAAGTTTATTTGATATTCATTTATTTATTTTTATATTAATTCACAGTGTATCGATTATTATTATTATTACTTAACATAATATAATTGGAGATAATACATATTAATATATGTGTGTTTGTGTGTATGTATGTGTGTGTGTATTTGTCCTGTATGTGTGGGTTTGTGTGCTAGTGGTGGTAGAATAAGGGATGTCTAAGGGTGCCTCGCGGGATCCGCGTCCGCTAAATGTATTTTATTATATCACATCGTTATACTGTTAAGTCAGCGGTTGCGGTATGGAAAATGGATTTGCTTAAATAGGAAATAGGGGGTGATATTATATAAATTTACAACAGATTGTATTCTGTATTTGGTCTAGGCCAGTCACTCGTGGTTCGCGTACTGACCTGCAACGTCACACTTTTCGTTAAGTTAATTTTTAATTTAATAATTATTACTTCTTAGCAAACATTTTTATTATTTTAACGATTTTGTTGAATTTTCGACGATTCATAGGGATGGTTGTACGACTTGATGATTTACTTGATCAATGACTGAATGATTTTTCCCTTTCTTGTGTTTTGTTTTACACTGTAGTTTGTTTAATTTAATAATAATAATAGCAATAATAATACTGCAGGTCTGTACCACACGCACGTTTTACAAATATATTGATACTGGACGATATTTTAACAAACATTTCTGCAATCAGGGGTTTTCTCTCTAATTCATCTTAATCGATTACTTAACTAGTGAGAACAAATAGCTTTTTATTATTATTACTTATTCTCAATATTATTACGCCGTCTCCTATGTTCTAATTAATTAATAAGTGAGATAAACCATTATTTCGTTAATTATTACACAACACTAATAGTTAAAGAAGTGAGCGCTGGGTAACTTAGTCTTGGGCGAAAAGTTTGTATTGATTGTAAGATTCTTTCTCAGTTTTTTTTTTCTAATTTTTATTTTTACGAAAAACATCATTCGTTTTTCCTTTTTCTTTTGGTTTATTTACGGTTATTTTTATTATTTGTTTGGTTTGCTCTTATTCTTCCAATCGTTCGTTACTTCCGGTTTCAAAAACGAAAAAAAAAAACAACCTCTACAACCATTTCTCCTCTCTTTTAATAATATTTTATGAATTCTAAATTCATAATTAAATGTTCCTGGCAATAAAATAACGGTTTTGAAACATCACATATGCACATCTTATAGTGTCCGGCACCGAATGACCGTTTCCGGATAATATGACCGCCGGATGAATTTCACAGATTTACATTATTCAGATATGGTCCAGTGCCATTTCCGATATTACCGGCGGTAAATTCGTGCGTTCCTTTCTCCCCGGGATTTCCTCCCAGTTCGTGAAACCCGGAAGATTTTCAATTCTGCTTAGTTAATACAATTAAATAGTCATTGCGGTCATGGCGCTGGGCCATTCGATGCATACGACACTACATTTTATTTTATAATATATTATATCATATATTTTTTTTTGTATATTCCCCGTAACTATTTATTTTTAAATACTAATATTAATTAGATAATTAATTTAACGTTATTATTAGAGTGGTCTTGAGTACTGGTCTGTCTTTGTCTCGAAGGAATGATCCGAAGAGCTTCTCGGGAAGCTTGTTTTTTCTATGTTTTTGTGTGTTTAATTTTATAATTTTAATTTGTTTGTTTGGTGGGCCCTTGCGGCAACCCTTGCATTCCGGTTGTCGTCTTTTTTTACTTCCGGTTTACGCTGTAGTACCTCCTTTTTCGGTAAGAGTTCTTTTCGAAACGTTGCAGTTTGGTATGTGTTTTTTGTGGATTTGCATCTTGAACGGATGCGAGTAATGTTTAAAATTGTTTAAATTGTACTTTTTGGTAGGCCGTTCGTAGCGGTGCCTTCGTGTTATTGTCATGTCGCCATAAGGGTGCATACCGTATCCATCTTGCAATCCGGTGTCCGGGCATTAGAAAGTGCCACGTTTGCGTTAATTTTTAATAACTTTTGTTTTACAAAGTTTAATAGTTTAGTTAGAACATTGTGCGTTCGTCGAACCGTTTAATTTTTCAATTAGTACTTTTAAGTTTTTTTTGTTTTTCTTCTTCTTTTGTTCCAATTATTGCAACCGTTAGATATGAATGGGTGGGTGGTGTGTGTCTCGAGTGCTCTCTATTGGTTTTGCTCGTTTTAGGCCGATACATTCGGTTTATTATTATTATTGTTATTTTTTTTTTAAATGTTACTTGTTTGCTTTTGTTTCATTCATTTTCATTTATTAATTTACCTTAACTTCTAGTTGGGCAGACATAGATCTATATGGTTTTTCACGCACTCATCACGCACGCATACACCATCATTATCCACTCACGCACGAATATAAA
>JASKGO010008111.1:0-12495 GCA_030556065.1 Holobus sp. GC000080 | reverse complement strand
TTGCTGCTTTTACTGCACTAATAAAAGCTTTGTATTCTTTTAATGCTATTTATTTATTGTATGTTCACTTTTGGTAGTTAATTTAGTTTATATTTTATGCGTTATTTAATATTTTAAATTCCAAAATGAATTACGGAATAAAGTAATAATAATAATTCAGTTGTAAAATAAAAAGTTAGTTTTTCTACATGCTGTTATGTTAAATTTAAAGAAAAATGTAGAAAATATTTTAAAAGTTTATTTACAATAATAAAGAAATATTAATTTTTTAGGATCAGTGATGCGAAGGAGCTGGGCAAATAGTTTCTGTTTGTTTAGTTTTAAAATTATTAATGTTTCGTATTTTAAATAAATTTTTTCGTCTTTTATAAAGAAAATTTATTAATATTTTAGAATTTATTTACCCTTTGTTACAGTTAACAGAACAAACAGATCAAATATTAAATAAATTACAAAAAAAAAGCAATTATTTCGAATTTTATATTGAATATTTTATAATATGACTTGATAAAAATGCAAAAATTTCCTACTTTTTAATTAATCATTAAATAATGTGATTAATAATTTAATTTTTAAAATATAAGTTAATGTTTAATATCTTTTATTTGACATTTCAAAGGAATTTTCAAAGAACATTAAAAGTTAACTCTTAAATAACAGAAAAATGAAAGTAAAATAACCTTTTTTAAATCAGTGATGCGAAGGCGCCGGGCAAATACAGTTTTTCCCGATAAAATTATAAAAAATAATAATTTTAAAATCAAATTTTCTAATTAAAATTTCACATTTATTTATAATGCAAACAAATTAGCAAAAAGAAAAGTTATAAAAAGTAAAAAACTACAATAAAACAAACAGAAAAGTCACCGAAATATATAAAAATAAATTACTCAGTAAAAAAAAAATCAAATTAATTAACTAAATTACATCAAAGTTCATTATTACAGCAATTAATAATAAAACTGTCACAAAAAAGTAGAAACAAAAAGAATAAATTCACTGAAATTTGTGCCGAGGGGTGCAAGGGGTTAGAAAAAAAAAAAAAAAAAACATAAAAACGGAAAGATTTATAGGAACTTGGCACGTATTATTTGTTCAGCCAATGACTCGTAATTCTTTTGTCGATTGTAATGCTAATGAATTAGCATCACAGCGCAGAAGGGCTACAATAAAGAAATTTATCGCGAAGCTAATTTCGTGAGGGCGATTAATTAACGGGGCGCTGCATTTTAATAACGCAAACGGAATTCACAGCGAGCACGTTCCACCACTATACACTTTCAACCGCCACCCCCTTACCGACTCACTCAGTTCATTTATTGTACAGATAGCATCGCGCAAGTTTCGCTAATTGAAAGTCGCTTTTCTCTTTTCGTAAAATCAACGGCATAGAAATTAGGGGAGGAAAAATAGAAACACCTGCATTTCCGCAATGAAAGGAAATATTACCGCTTTCCTCTTTTCTTCTGCTGGCGCTGCAAATGTGGAAATGTTGAAATGTGTGTGTATAGAGAGCTGAAGCTAGAGAAAGTAGAAATCATTAGCTGCAGGCCATCGTTGGAAATTGTGTTGCAGGAAACTGCAGAGAATGGAGAGAGTGGAGAGAGTGGAGAGAGAGAGTAACAGGAAGTGGCAAGTTGAGTTAGGGACACCGTTATTGTTGTTCTATGTTCTATAGTTTAGTTGCTTTTCGCAAGGGGCGTTAATACGAAGCTTCCACGTTAAACTAATCTAGCTATAAAAGGATTATTGCAGCCCTAGTAAAGATTGTCCTTAAAGGCTCTGTTAAATACACATTTTGTTTAATTTCATCTTAAGTAAGCAACATTATATTTTCATTTAAATAATTTCAAAAATTGGTAATTTATGTTTTCATTTTTCAAGAAAAGAAAATAATTCGTTAATGTAAATTAAAAATAAATGGTGGTTTTATAAAAAAATAACTTTTTGATTCTTAATACAAATTTTTTTTAAATAATTTTTAAAATCAAAAGTATTGCTATTTAATTTTTAACTAAAATTATGAAAAACTTTGCTATTAGATATTTGTTGCTTCAAATTTAATGAAGAGAATATTTATTAATTATCAGTAAATATTTATTTATTTAAACAAAACATTATTTCAAACTTTCCCAAAGAGTAAAAGTTTTTTAATTGAAGTGATAACTATAAATCCTCTACAAGAATTTTCAATGAAATTTGTGACTAAAAATCATCCTCTATGTTAAAAATTTGCAAGAAAATTCTGAAAAATAACTACTTTAAAAGTACCCTAAAAATCACAAAAAAACATTGTTAAAAAAGAATTAATATTTCACTTAAAATTTATTTAAAAAATGTTTAAAATTTAAGTTTAAAATTTTTCATGTGGCTTTTTAAGAGGTAAAAGTTAAGTCAAAAAAATAAACTTTAAAATTGGTCTAAATAGATTTCAAATACACCAATTTCAGCAAATAATTTTAAAAGCTAATTCTTTTAATTAAAATGGAATATAAAAATCAATTTTTCTTTAAAATTATCTTTAAGATAAAAGAAAATAATAAAGAAGAACATTAAATATGATTTAATTAAATCGAAATATTAAATGCTTTTGACATTTCAAATTAAATACATAGGAATTTTATTTGATTTACAAAATAAAAAGTTAAATTGTCATTTTAAAATCTCAATTTTACTCCTTTTAATCAAATGTAAAATATTTTATTTTCCCCTTTTATATAATTTACAACAGAAAAAGAAGTACAAAAAAGTAAGCAAGCATTTGATTTAACGATAATTCCAGCAATTTAATAGTTTAACTGAAGCCTCAAAATGCAGATGAAACAGCAGTTTCTTAAACACTGATGCACAGAACAAGCATCAACATCGATGTTGTATATTAAGTAAAAGATCTCAGGGGTTAATTTATTTTCTTATCGCGTGCTCGTGGAAATTGAGCTTAAAACATACGCGCATCGAGCGACGAGCATAGCTCGCCAGGAAATATACAGTGAATATATAGCTATGTAAAGAACTATGTATAAAGAAGCAGTAAGAGAGCTCTCGAAAGATATAGCAACGTAAAAATGCAAACGCAATCATTTTTTTCTTCTTCATTTTTTATCTTTTTACCAGTTTTACCAGTTATAAATTGCAATTCTCAATTGAATTTGATTTTTTTATTAAAATACCAACTAACAATGAAAATTTAAAACTTTTAAAATTAATTTAATCGTATTCTTTGTATTTGTAGCTGAAGAGGAAAAAATGGTCAGTATAGCGGCGTCCTCGAAGAAATTCAAGGACTTCCTGCAGGAATGGCCGACACCCGGAACCGGACCCTACTTCGACACATCAGTGAACGCAAATATCACCGGCCTAGTTGGCAATACCGTTCTTCTGCATTGTCGCGTGAAAAATTTGGGAAATCGCACAGTAAGTTTAATTTTTTTTATTCATTTGGCAATAAAATTATCAGTTAGAAACGAAAAAAATAAAAAATAAACTTTGAAAACTTGGCACTCTTTTAACATATACTATCTCTGCGATCTCTGTAGTGGAAATAAACATGTAAAAGCAGTTGGAAGTAATCCATCGTAAAACCGAACTGTTTTAGCTTGATTGAACTCGTTGGGAATTATTGATTGATGTAGTTGAGTTACGCTAAGAAGGTTGAGAAGAAAAAAGAGAGTTTCCTAAAGCGAAACTGGCTGTCTGCGGCGGCGGCGGAATTATTTTTAATAAAATTGCGCGACGGATTTTTTAATAAAGGCTCACTCACTCGCTTTTTCCACACCCCCAGTCTGCACGGTAATAAGAGAGCTAGGCTTGGTGCCATTACGAGGCAGATATTGCTGATATTGCGGTGACGACAAAGTTGACGATAGATGAAAGAAATGTCGAGGCTAATCATTCAAAGTGTCACGATAAAGTTGGCCGGAAAGTATGTGTTTGAAGGGGAGCAGGAACGCAACGCGCGAGTGAAATGTAATATCAGCTGTATTCGCTGCTGTTGTTGTTGTTAGACGAAAAATGTATTAGCGTGTTTTCTTTGAGTCTTGAGTGGTATCGCAGCACGCGACAGTTATACTTTTTGTGTGGTTCTTCAAGAAGAGGAAACGTTTTTTACTTTTAACTACTTTTTCAATATCGAAACTATAAGGGGAAATTTGTTTTATTTAAAAAAATATTAAGTAATTTATTATTAAAGACTTAAATTTTATTGCTTTTCTTTAGAAGGTTTAACAAAATAAAGGAAAATTAAGAAACTATCTGAAAATTTGCTACTGAATGTTATTTAAGCTAATTTTTTCAACAGAGGTTTCACTCTTTCAATAAACTTTAAAAGTTAGGATTTTCTTAAAGATTTGTAGCTTTAAATACTTTTGTTTTATTTAAAAGGAAAATGATGAAGTTGATTAATTTTTCATATAATTTCAAAGAGTATATCTTACTTTTTTAGCAACAAAAAAGAATATTAAAAAAAAATTATTTTAAGACTAGTTTTGGGGCTCTAAAGTTGAACAACTTTTTCCAATAGGGTTTAATATTTTTCTACTTTGCCACTTTTAATAATTTAAAAATATTATAGTTAAAAAAAGTTATTTCTTGGGTAAGCAAATTAAACTTTAAGTTTTTTTAAACATTTTAGTAGAATTTTAATATTAAAAATTACAAATTCACTTAAAGTGGTCAATAATTGATAATGTTTATTAAGCCCAATTAAATTTACAGGAAAATTGAAAAAAAAAATCAGTTGATTTTAAACATAATTATTAGGTTTGCTTTTATAATTTATTAACTGTCTCCTAAATAAAGAAAAAGAAATGAATACATTAAGAGAAGCACAAAAATTCCCGAAAGCAAAATAATATAAATCACTATAATTAAAACAAATAATCTCTGAAATAATGCGAAAGACTTGAGAAGAAAGAAAAAGCTCACACAGAACTCATTGTGCGCGTTGGTCAGATGGTGCGCATTAAAACGAATCGCACTTAAAGATTGTGTACGGCGGCTGCTGGTGGAGGAGGCGGCGGCACTAGCCTTGTGCGTAGTATTCCCGAATCCATTTGGCATTAGGCCAAATAATAATCATTGCGGAAATCGAAAATCCCAACTTATTTCGCCCGGGGCCGAGAAGCGACACGAATGAATGGAGCGACCCGCGCCGCCACCGACTCTCCATAAAGGTCGAACTCATCCTTCATATCTCTTTACTGGTCCCCCGACCGCTACATCTATTACCCTCGCGAACTCCTCTCTAATTCTTATTAATGTCTTTTGCGGTTTCGTAAATAAATCTTTGGCCAGAGGCTTACGTGGAGGTACTACATTCGGCAAAAAGCAAAAGGAAAAAAAAACGACCAAAGCAATTGCACTCTTAGAATGCTTTTCAGCCGTTGAAAAACCGTCCCCAGTGGGACGCGCCGATTATAAAAGAGCCTTTAAGGTTTTTTAAGTTTCGCACACATCAGTGGCGATTATCTTTTGACGTGCTTCTTTTTCGTTTCTGTTTTTATTATAGACGTTAGGTCTCTTGAAATAATAGCGCCGGCTGTAGAGAGAGGAGAAAAGAGTTCTTCAGCGGCTCCTTATCCTTTTTCTCACCATCAAACGCTTCAATTTCGCACAGCGGGAAAAACACTCAGCTGCTGCAACTGCTTCCACACTGCTTTTTGAGATGAATATAGAGAAATAGATGTAAAAAAAAAAACAAAACAAAAACAAATCAATGATAATGACGATAGCAGTAAAATATCGTACTAAAAACTGGACTGTAAAAATGCAAATTAAATTTATTGCAGCTTTGCCAATGATATAAAACCGACAATTTCTATTCAAGTGCCATTATAAGTTCCACCTGAAACTGAAGTAACACTTTACAATTTCAAAACAAATTTCATAATGGAAATTGTAAGCTATATTTAGTATTTACTAATGTTTTAGCTTTCTGTTAATTTAATGGTGGAACTCGTTAAAGTAATGACCAGACTTTATGGCAGAACAAAGCAAAGTTTGTTTTATAAATAATAAAGTGGCAACATTGGTATTTTACCGAAGAAATAATTTCATTTTTAATTTGCAACAAAGTACATCTAATTTACATTGTTTTATAAAGTTTCTTGTCAAATGTCTTTTTCAGTTTTACGTTTTACACAAAATATTACTTTTTTAATGAAAAATTCTTGCGAATAAGCAAATAATAGAAGTGGAAAGTTAATTTTGAAAGTTTTCACTGAGGTTTTCCTACAGTTGATTGACGTCTCTGCAATTACGTTTGCTTTGCCAATTAAAAATACAGAGCGTAAAGTAAGTGCAAAATTTATTATTTCCACTGGCAAACTTCCGTATGTGTTATTCAGTTAGCGAACTTTCATACGAAAACTTTAGCAGCTCCGTGTGTTTCTCTTTTTTCTGTATTTTAAGGAGAAAACAAAAAGCCGACAAAAATTCGCAGCGTCAACTTTTCTGAATTTAATTTAAAGATTGCAAAGTTAAATAAAAGTGCAAAGTCCTTGAAGCTTTCTTCCTTTACATTTTTTACATTTTTCCTCTTACTTAAAAAGCAAAAAGAAAAAATAAAGAGAATACTAATTTCAACAAGAAAATAAAAACCTGAATTAAGAGACATAAAAAACGATTAGGTGATTTTACGTAGTACAAGAATGGATTGATATAAAATGGAAGAAAAGAAAAAAGTTAGGAAGAAAGGACGATAAAAGAGTGCGTAAAAAAATATAATTGACAAGCGATAAATTACGCATTTAAATTAATGGCAGCTCTCCGGTGGAAGACACGCACATAAAACCGTTTGTTTTATTCGTCGACCCTTCCTTCGTTTGTCGCGCGCTTTTTATAGAAGAAAAGTCGTAAAGAAACGGGACGGCGAGCGAAAAGTGAAGTCGCATTATTGGATTTTCGGACTCCTCGACTATATCGCCGTTAATACACTCCCTATAAGTAAGTATCTTAACAATTTCATTTTGTTGCTCGGTGCAAATCTCACTTAATGCTTATTAGAAGTCTTTGCCCTAATGAAATTTCTTCTCCGATGATAGAGGATCAACGTGCCAAGCTATATTTTCCCTATATTTTAGTCATCCATGGAAAATATTGATTTTTAAGCTGATATTTATTAAAAAAAAAGCCTGCTATAAAATACAATACTCCTTTTGGTATTTTTTTTTAAATAAACAACGTTTTTAATTTGCATCTTTTTTTATGGAAAAATAAATTATAAATAAGCAAAGTTTATAGTAATAAATTATTATTATTAAGTTCAAAGATTTTAATAGTTTAAAATTTAACTTTTTCGATTATTTCAGTTGGATTTTATTTTAAATAAACACCAAAAAATTGATTTAATTAATAATTATATTTCAATAGATAAAATTAAAAAAAATGAAGTAGTTAATTTTGAGAAAATCTGATTTATACGTAGCATTCGCCCTGAAACTGAACACCGCTCTCTTAAAAATTGATTTCAGTAAATCAAAAAATGATATAAGTAAATTTTTAATTTTGATTTTGATAAAGAAAAGTACGCTCCATAGGATGTGAGTGAAAATAAAAAAATAAAAAAGGTAACTTTTTGTAAAACTTGACTTATATGTTGCACTCGCATTTTAGAAATAGATAGAAATGGATTCCGCGCATCAGAAACTTATTTCGGGGAATTTAAAAAAAGTTGTAGATGAAATTTAATTTATGATTTCATTAAAAAACAATATTCTCTATAAAATTAGAGTGAAAATAAAAAAAATCTAAGTGGTGAAATTTTAGAAAAAATTGACATAAATGAGGCACTTCGTATACATAACGCTACAAGCGGGGATACTGCGCACTTAAAAATTATTTCCGGAAAACCGAAAAGACATAAATAATATTTTCTTTCTGATTTTGATAAAGAACAATATATCCTATAAATTTATAATAAAAATTAAATTAAACAACTAGAATATAATGAGAAATTTGGTATTTATTATGACAAAGTTCATTAAAACCAAAGAAGATTATTAAAAATACTCAATTTTTTATTTATTTAAAAAAAAAATTATATTGTTATATTATAAATTTACATTATTCCTCTGTAAAAAATAATGATCTTAATTAAATAGCAAATAACCATTTAAAAATGCCAAAAAACAGTCCTTAAAACTCAAATAATAAAAAATTTCCGTAATACGAAGTGAAGGCGCCGGTCTCATACCATTTGGCAGCCTCTTATGAAAAAATTAAAAATACAAAAAGCCTCAACAGCAAGAAGAAAAAAAAGAGGAAGCATCGAAGCTTAAGTTTCATTTAATTTAGCAGCAATCTTCGGCAAGCACTCTTAAAGACACATCCAACGAAATAAGATAAGAAAGTAGCGCAGGGAAGCAAAGAAGAAGACCTCAAAGCGTTGCGACGCGAGAGTAGATCAAAAATTCATGCGTGTGGAACATTTGCATATTCATAGAAGCGCGAGAAAATAGCAGGTGCTAGTGGAAAGTTGTCGGGGGGCGGCGGCTGCAGAAGCTCCTCCACACTCCATACTCCACCGCACTAGCTGTAGAGTATAAACGGTGTATATAAATGGTGACGGGGCCTTCACTCCCTGATATACTACCCCTATTAGGAATAAAGAGAGAAGGATACTGTTCTCATCCGAGCAAATTGCATTACACACTTCTTTCGTCGGTGCACTAAGTGTTTGCTTAATATTCCGTAGCCGCCGGCAGCACCTGGATCCTCAAGCAGCCGCCTCCCTAATTCCAAACCGCATTCGAATACATCTTCTTAATTGATTATTAGTATTTTTTTTTAGTTTTCTTTTATATTTTTATAATTAAAAGGATTTTTTTGCGATTAAAATATTAAAAATTCATTACAGCCAGAGTATAATGCCGTATCTGTATGGATGGAGAAATGAATTCCGTGTTTTTTTTTGTGTAGATTCTGTATGTTAGTAGAGCATCCTTTATTGGACCGGCGAAGGGATGGAATTGGAAATGAGCAGTCACGTATTTCACGTACGGCAGATAAAGCAACAATGCACAGACACAAAGAAATTCTACACGTTTCTGTACATTTACAAATGCATTTACGGCATAATATGTATGTTCAAAAGCATATAGATGAACGAGCCAACGACGTGAGATATATAAAATATAAATTTAAAAATGTGTAATGTCAGGTTCGGAGCATAAAAAGAGATTTGTTTTTTGTTCAGTCCTTTTTTTTTTTCGTTGTTGTTGTTGCAAATTTGTCTTCATTATGCTTGTCTCTAAATATATATAATTTAAATTTTACATTTAAATGGAGAAAGACTTTGGAAATTCTATCGAAATTAATATTAAAAATGAATAATTTTGACTTTTGAAAATTTTGAATTTAAATAAAGGAAAAAATAATTACAATTATGCTTTATTGACTTGTTTGGAAAGCCTATTTAATAAAGATTATGCAAAGATTTAAATTCAGACACTTTTAGAAATAAAATAAAAATAAAAAATGCAAAAAGAAGCAATTACAAAACACTTTAAAAGTTTCAAATGTACTTTTTGTTTATATTTGGTTTTCTATTAATTTCATAAATTTTCTTGTGAGAAATTCAACTGACCCACATTTGAACCACATAAACTTCTGAGATTTTTCAGAGAATTTCGCAGAAGTCGGCGACCTTTGAAATTAATTAAAAAAAAACTACTGAAAATAAAAATTAGTAAAATCTAATACAATTTGAAAACAAATTTATGAAACTTTATAAAGTACTTTATTTTTACAAATTTGCAAAGGTTTATTGATTTTAAAGTTCTATTAGTTTTAAACCTTATTTTAAAGTAGTAAAACTTAAATTTTTAACTTCTTTCAATTTTATTATTATTAATTAAGATTTCAACAGGACTTTTTGAAATAAATAGCAAAAAATTACTTAAATAATTTAACAAATACAATTTAAATTTACATTTAACATTCAAAAAAAAAAAAATATCCGCTGTTTTAAATAATGCAATAAATTTTCTATTTTCACAATCATTAAATGTAAAAAGGCAACCAAATAATAAAAATTTAAATGTTTAAATCGATTTATTATAGAAAACGACAATGAATCCTTAAAAAAATCTTTTTTTTTATTGGAAAAAGTTTAATAAAAATAGAAAATGGAAACTTTTTCATAATTTAATATGAAGCAATTTCATATTGCCAGTTTGAAAATCTGGCGATTGTCACTTTCAGTGATAAATGCGCTTTATTGAAAAACTGGAGTTTACGCTGGAAAGTAAACAAATACAGAGAACTGGCGGAGCAAGCCAGAAAGCTAGCGGAAAAAAAGCACAGTAATATATCTCATGTTGTAGAAGAGTCGTAAAAGAAAACAATAAAAGTAAGATGTGCTTCCTTTCTTCTTCTCTCTAACTATGCACATAGCTCTACATCCACATCCACATCCACATTGTATATACATACAGTACATTGTGCATACTCCACACGCAGCATCCCTAATATATATGTATATATAGAGGTATATTTAAGATTATGTAAAAGCATCAGAACGATGGAAAATAACTCGATATCTTTCCCATGTCTGCGAGCTCTCCTTGCTGGCACTGCTCACATGGACAAAGAATAAGAGGGGCGGCTCGTAAAGTGGCTCTGCGTCTCTTTCTCTCTATTCCTGTATTCGTGAATGAATATCTGTGTGTGTTTTTCGAGCGTCGGTGTGTACATTTTGTGGGCTTGCTTTGCACCTCTTTTCATTTCGAATTTTCCCAATCTGAACGTTCACGCAGTGCGCTTGTAAAATTTCACCAAAGCTCCACGCGAGAATTGAGCTCGTCATCTTTTTTGCTCCGGCTCTCTTTTCTAATTTCCCATTGTACCGTTTCTGCTATACCTACACCTATATGTACACACAACGAGGAGCTACTTTTGCTGTTCAATTGCAGAGAAACGGGATCTGGAAATATTTCACCTGAGGAAACCCTTAAATTAAGCGTCACGAAACTCGCGGCTATCGAATGAAATGCTTAAAATGGAAAACCGTCCTCAATTATCCTCTGTTTGTTTTCAGCACAATTTTCGAAGATTTATTTTTATTACTTCTTCTTTATTTTTATATCTAACTATTTGTTGGTAGCTTTTGCTTTAATTAAAATGCAAAATGCATTTAAATTACTTGCAGTAGATGTTAAAAAAAGCACACAATAAAACTATGAAAAAGTTCCACTTTCACGGCGGACGAGCAAAATGTCCACCAGGGAAATTAAACATAAAGCGCATTGATAATAAATTACTTTTAGACGCACTGATCCAATTAGAAATATCAATGCAATACTTCCATCAATACCTTTATAGCAGAACTAAGGATTAAAGTTAACTTTAAAATAAAAATAAAAGCGACCGAGCCCCATATTGAAATATCCGCATAAAGTAATTAATTAATTAAAAGCTCTTAGTAGTATATGCAGTGCGGACAAAAATAAATAAATGCTAGGTTTCCGATCTGACGATGAATAAGCGCGCAATTTCATTAAAATATGAGTCAAGCCTGCACTCGTCGCCATTAGTTGCGGATAAATTAATTAGAAAATATACCGTTCGTTTCTTAATTGCTGCACCTGTTGAATAGTAATGAGCGTTGTTTCGCTGATTAAATGAATAAATTAGTAGTCTGTTTGTGTGTCATGATGTGCACACTGTAGCTGTCTCGTGACATTCCGGGAATTTCTTCACTGGTTTCCGCACCCCTTTAACCTCCTCTAACCTATCAATTCCAATAACTGTTTGTTGTTTTTCTTGTGTGCTTGTTTTCCAATTAGTTGAGTTGAATTTCCATGCAAATTGCGTTTTGTTTTTTATTTATTTGAGTGCGCTCCAGTGGAGATTTTCCCGATGGCATTTGTTATTCATAATTTTCGTAAACGCGTTGATGTTGTTGATGGGTGCCGCGCAGCGGGGCAAAAAACTTTCGCCGTCCCCACGGTGTAACTGATAAAGGGAAATAATAAATTTCCACGGGGGACTCATAGTAGTCGAGAGTCGCGCGATTCTCGCCCCTTTTATTTATTTCACCGAAAGCTCCAGACTATTATAAAAAACAAAAGTTTGCCCCACTGCCGTTCTGCTCCTTATAAAAATGCATTATAATCGTAAATAATATGGACTGCTTTTTATCTGCGAGAAAGTAGTAATATAAACTTTATGGCTGCGTTAAGAAATCAAATATATTTTTATAACTTTTTTTTTTACTACGAAAAAGCTTTTGAATAAGCTTATTGCTTCAAAATTTGATTTTAAAAAAATTTTCTTTTTACATTATTCTTTAAGTGTAGTTTGATTTCCCGGCGCCTTCACTTCAATTAAACTTCAGTTAAATTTAATTAATTTAATGTAAAAAATAACATTTTAAATTTAATATGTTCAAAATCATCTTGGCTAGTTGCCTATATTAAATTATATATGTACTTGTTTTATATTAATTTCAAATGGTGCAATTCAAGATGTTATATTCGCGATACGGCAGTATGAGTC
>JASKGO010008108.1:0-24748 GCA_030556065.1 Holobus sp. GC000080 | reverse complement strand
TTTGCATTTATATACTGTGTGTGCCAAATGAGAGTATACATAGGGATTTTACATGTACTTTTTTTACACGTATTTCCCTATGTATACTATCAAATGGCGCAAAGTCAATTGCATGGGAATCTAAGGGTTAAAAGGGTTGCCTAAATAATGACTTGAAAGTAGCCGAAACTTCAAATAATAAAACGTCAGTTACAACTGAGTAGCAAATAAATAAAATGGATCCAAAATAAAATCAAATTAGAACGAATAAGAGAAAGTACACATGATAATATGGTTTAATCAGGGAAACAGTCTGAGATCGTTTCATTTTTAAGTCATTTTATTTCACTCGCTACTCAGTTATGAAATTTAAGTAACTAACGTTTTATTATTTGAAGTTTCTGTTATTGTCCAGTAATTATTTAGGCAACTCCTTTAACCCCTTGATTCCCATGCAATTGACTTTGCGCCATTTAATAGTATACATAGGGAAATACGTGTAAAAAAAAGTACATGTAAAATCCCTATGTATACTCTCATTTGGCACACACGGTATACTTTTTTTCAGTTCATCGCTTTACAGCTTATTTTATAAATTTAAAATTGATATTTTATTCTTTTAAAACTAATAATATTTAGATTCTTTTTATAGATTTTTTATTCCGTTACTTGAAAATTGAAAACTAGTTAAAAAAAATAATAATAGAAAAGCAAAAAAAAAACAGAAAAGCAAAAAAGGCAACAAAAAAAAGTAGGTTAAAGTGACTGGGAATGAAAATGATGCCTTCAATATTGACAGACAAGACAATTAGAAATCAATATGCTTTTAACATCGTTGAAGACAAACATGAAAATTCTAAATTCGCTGAGAAGTTGCGCGACGGTGGAGTCGCGTGCCCGTCTGGGCTTCGTGCCCATCGTGATCGAGCAAACGGGACGTGGCGAGCGCTCTTACGATATCTACTCGCGCTTGCTGAAGGGACGAATAATTTGCTTGATGGGACCGATAAACGACGCGATCAGTTCCACGATAATCGCCCAGTTGCTCTTCCTTCAATCGGAATCGAGCCACAGACCGATTCACATGTACATCAATTCGCCCGGCGGAGTCGTCACGGCCGGTTTGGCCATTTACGATACAATGCAGTTCGTTCAACCGCCGATTGCCACGTGGTGCGTCGGACAAGCGTCCAGTATGGGCTCCTTGTTACTTGCTGGTGGAACTAAAGGTTTTTTCTTCATTTTGTTTTGTTTGTTGAATTATTTTTTGCAGGTTTTTTTTAAATTTGTTTTGAGTTTAAATATATTTAGATTTATTTCACAAATTTTATTAGAATTTTGTTTTAATAAATAATTTTTGGTTCTTAGTGGATAATTCCTAGTTTAATCTTTGCTTAAACTAATACTTTAGTTTTTCTTTTCTTTTTATGTAAAATATAATACGAAACACTGAATTAATTTGAATTTTGATAAAATAAATTTTTCTTTTCTTTTCTTTGTATAACATTTTCAATAAATGTTCTCTTTTCTGATTTTGTGGAAGAATTCTATCAAATGAAACAATTTAAAATTGATTTGTTTCTTGTAATCGTTTTTTATAATGATTTTTTTTTAATAATTCTGCAATATATTAAATTTTAAATATTTTTCTTAAGCCTTAAAGTTGAAACCCTTTTAACAATATTAGTTCTTTATTTTTGTTAGTTAATCACATATTTTATGTTAATAAAGTTCTTGATAATGCTTTTGAGATTAAAAAGTTTATGTATCTTATAAAAAATCAATATTAATGTGATATTTCCTAAAATGGTTGAATTGTCAATAATTAAATGAATAAATCCGATTTCGGTATCTTAAATTGAGAAAATGGGATAAAATCACGCTGCATCTGACATTGCTAAACTGTTAAATTGGAATTTCAAAATAGTAACAGCTCAATATTAATAATGGAATAAAGAAACCGTCAAAGAGAATTATTTTATATCTTTTCACACAAACTATTATGGAAATTATTAATAATTTGCTTTAACCTTGGATAAATGTACTAAAAATTTGATGTAAATCAAATAAAAATGCTCTTCTGAATTATTTTAACTGTAATTTTACCTCTTATACTTTATTAAATAAAATCTTAAATTGTTTTGTGACCTCATGATAGCTGTTTAAATGTTAAATACTATAAAATAACAGTTAATATGAATTGGTTTCTTGGCTTTGAAGTAGGTTAATGATAAAAATAAACTTAATTAAGAAAGATCCGGTTAAATTTGATTAGAATCTTGACCACATAAAAAATATAGGTATATTATAATATTAATAAGAAAATACAGGGTTAACAAAATTTATTAGAACGATTCAAACTTATTGTTTTGGGGAAGCACCCAGCGCCTTCACATCTTCCCTCAGTATATGAAAACGGTCGATTAGTTCAAAATGTAAAAACCTATTTCATTAATCATATAACATAAAATAGAGATTACCTTGAAATTGGTGAATAACTTAACTTTCTTAATTTTAAGTGAAAACAGCTCTAAAATTGGTTTTTATTATCTTATTTCATCTCAAATTTCCAACATTTATTAAAAATTTAAAAAAACAGTATTAGAAAGGAGTTAAATGGTTTTTATCAAATATGTCAGTAATAAAGAACCATTTTAATGGTTTGTTTGTTTGAATAGTTAAAAGGTGAAAATAAAAGTTTAAAAAGTCAGTTTTAATTGTGATTGTTAAGAGAAAAGTATTGCGATTGTTTTATTTTCAATAAAAAAAATGTTATCCTCTCCCAAGTTTGTTTGAAAATTGGAATTAAAACAAAAAAAAAATTTCTATTTTAGGTTCAATATAAAAAATTGTCAGCAAATGGATTTTTTATTATCATTTCCTTAGTAAATTTACCACATTTACCCAATAATCAATTTAGTCTAACTTGCCCATTAGTTTTTCATCGAGTAAATATAGACGTCCTTCAATTTTATTTGAATAATCATTCTTCTAATAACTCTGTATATTAAAACTGCCATAAATTTGATAAATATTTCATTGTGATTAATAGTGGAATTATTTTATCCAACTGGCTTATCAAGTAAATTTAATGTCAATTTATTTTATTTTATTCAATGCTAAAGTATTAAAAATTGACACAAAGATTTTCATAAATTGTATAAAACGAAGGGTTTATTAGTTTAATGACCAATTATTTCATTAATAATACAGATTTATTTTTATTTCGACAAAAAAAATCACCGACTAAACGATTAAACTAACATTAAAACAAGAGGTGGTGCATTTTTTGACTGGCGACCAAGCTGAAGAAGTCAGTCAAAAAAGTCATCACCTCTCGTAAGATAGCCACCAAGTATTAACTTCAATTCGTTACATTAAAACATTTCAAAATCGTTTTTTATTTAAAAAAAGGTATGCGTCACTCATTGCCGAACTCCCGCATAATGATTCACCAACCGTCCGGAGGCGCGCAAGGACAAGCCACCGACATCCTAATTCAAGCCGAAGAAATAGTTAAGTTGAAAAGACAAATAAACCAGCTGTATGTGCTGCACACAGGAATGCCTTTGGAGGTGGTCGAGAACAGTATGGAACGCGACAAGTTCATGAATCCGCACGAGGCCCGAAAGTTCGGCATCATCGACAAAGTTCTGACGGTTACTCCCAAGGCGCCTCCGCAAAACCAGCAACCGCTTACAACTGATATCGAAACGAAAGTGGAAAAATTCAAAACATCGCCAACATCAAAAGCGAAAGAAACATCCGATACTACTATTAAGTCCTAATAAGGTAACATCAAAAAAAAAAAACAAAGTAAATAAAACAAAAAAAATTGAAAAATATAAATAAATTTGTTTGTATACTGACCCGGATTACATTTGCTCTTCTTGTGATGCATCCTGGGCGAGTGCGAACTACTCCTGACAACGTTATCGTGTCCTTGATTGTTCTTTTCCTCCTCTTCAACTTTACCCTGTCTTTTCAATGGGTTCCTGCGTTTGTCGCGCACCCTTAGGGTAACCGGATACTCGAGATGCAAGTCCAAAGCCATCGAGCATTGGCTTCCTTGAAGTGACTCGTGACTCAATCTGAAATTTCAATAGTTGCCTTCTCTAATAATCAGCTATTGTCATAACATAACTTAACATAAAAAAAGGAGTTGTTTTTTGTGCTTGGGGTTATTTAGGGTGAATTGTTTGCGAAAAAATATTGTATCTTAGTGACCTATAAGTGTGCGCCGTTTCGTCCACAGAATGGGCGTATCGGTGGAGAACTTTGGAAGCTCCGTTTCCATGGGACACCCGCTTCCTGTGCAGTCTTCTGGGATCCTCTTTGCACGATTGGTAAGTGGGTGGCGATTTCTTCATCAGCCCGAGAAGTTTCTGCTCTTGTAAGTCGGGCGCCGAAGGGCTTTTGCTTATTGAGCTCTGAAAAGTTTTCAGTTTTCAATTTTTATTTCATTACTAGCTTTATTAATAAGTGAGCTTCTATTTATTAAAAAAACCTTTTAAAATCGAGAGATTCTATTTATAAAAAATAAAAACAATCCAAATTTAGTCTAAGTCTAACTGAATCCATTGATCAATTCTTTAATAATTTTTTTATTTTATATTTTAGATCACTTTTTAATCAAAAAAATAATATGGATTTCCCTTTTACTAAATTTTCGTTAATTTTCCAATTTTGTGATAATCAATGACATTTACTGATAACACAATAATATGTTTACAAAAAAATAATTTTTTCTGAGTTTTTTTTTTTTAATCATCTCTCATCTCACTTCTGTTGGCAGGTGTCAAACGACACAAAATATCAATTCTTAGCTCTAACAGTTTTTGTTTTTGTTTTTGTTTTACTTTTACGTCGATAAATAGCTATAATATGTCAGCCATGCATTGTAGCAGTGGACACCGGGCACTTAAAAGTTTATTCCTGGAAACTGGTAATACAAGGATAACATTTTATTCCGGATTTTGATGGCGGATATTGTGCCCTATAAATTGATAGTAAAAATTTTAAAATTACAATTGTGACTTTGATTAAAATGTTGCTTCCGCCTTAGCAGTGGGCACCACGCACAAAAAAGTGTTTTCGGAAGACAAAAATGATATAAATAAAATGTAACTTATTTAACTATTACTTTTAATAAAGAGTAATGTGTTATAAATATGTTTTTAAAACTTTCAATTTGAATTTCGAAAATTTAAAATATTTCATTTAATAATAAATAAAAATCAGAATTTTTAAAAATCTTCTTGAACAAAAGAAAAACAAAATCATTAAAAAAATAAGAATAGAAAATTGACCTACTTGAGGAATATTTAAAAGCTCCCTTTGTTTTCTCGTGTCAATAACGAGGCCTCTGGAGAATTGCATGAAGGACTGTTTGATGGCATGTCTGTCCGGCGAGAATTTCACCGGAACAGCGGGAGCGACTCCTGTTTGAGAGCTGGAGGTCCTTAAGGAGCCGTGAGTGGCCGCCTCTCCGGGTCGATGAGAGAACTGCATACCGCTTCCTCCTTGTAACGCAAAGGCACACAAATATAAACACATAAATACATGTAGCATCCACTACACCCAAAGAGAGAGGAAAATATTCCTGACTCTTTTCCTGTACCACAGTTACCACAGTGCAATCAATTTATATACTAGAGGCAGAGAAAATTCTTATCGTAACGTACCGGCTTTGAAACGTGCCGGAACAACTTTCGCAGCGGAATCCCTCGCTTCGAACGTCATCACACAAGCAGCCACCACAATGAAACCTACAAACAACTTTTTAATACGAGTCCAGTGATAACGACCACAGGCAGAGTAAGCAATTATGTTACTTTTACGCTTCTCTAAAAGCTTTCATATTTCGAAATCATTCGGTTTCGGTTTAAAAAATTTTGTTTTTGTATTCTATGAAATCTGCATTGTTCAAACTTAAAACTTTAAGCAAAGTAATTGAAATCTTTTTTTATATATTTTTTAATGATAAAAAAAGTGTTTGCAGTAAATAAAATATTGTGCTGTTTATTTAAATTTGAGATTTTCAAGAAAAAATATTTTTTACTAATTATAATTTAAAATTTGCACTAAGAAGCCATTATTTTTTACAAGCTCTAGAAGCTAAGCTTTCTTATGTACATGTTCAACTTTTAATTACTTTTTATGAGTAAATAAAATGCAAAATAAAAATAATTATTTGAGGTAAAAATGAGTAAAATTATATTAATGTTTCAGTTTTGAAAACAAACTGAATATTATAAACCAATAATGAAAAGTTGCCTATTATTATTAAGGTGCCAAGAGTAAATTCTAAGCTAAAGGCAAACTTTTGAAGTCTTTCATAGTCTGAAGACCACCAATTATGGAAACTTGTTAAAGTTAATAAACTTATAAACTATTATTATACTATGTTCAACCTCTAATCAAGTTGTAGATTTGAAATTTTTAATGTAGCTTTTACTCCAAATTTATGGTATTTTTTCAAGATTTATTTCCAGTTAACGATAAAGTCGTTATCAATTTCAATAATTTAAATAATAATAATAATAGAAATAAATGGTACCCTTTATTTCTTACTGTCTCTTTAAATAGGTCTTATATTATAAATAATTTTGGTAACATTATTTTTTTCATATCTAAAATTATAATTAACTTTTTATGATATCAAGTCTTCAATTTTCAAAATTGAAAAACTTAGTGACATCTCTTTAAGGCCGTAAAGTTCAACACAATAAACCGATATTAATAATTTTAACCCAGATTATGGTGGAACTATACTGAAAACTACTAAAGTTATGAAATACACAGAATAATTTAAAATATTCAAAATAATTTGTTAAAAATAAGAATAATTATTAGCGAAAACTTCATTTTTCTTATAGAATGCAACATTTTTTATATTGCTAATCGATGGAAGACAAAAAGAGTAATAATAAAGTTATAATCAAGTTTTTCACATAAAAAACAGTAGTTTTTAAACAATTTTTTTAAATATTGATTCTTATTGATTTGGAAAACACAATCAGTGGGCTAAATATTTCCAATCACGGTATCGGCCATTCTTTTAAATGCAAATTGTTTAAAAATTAAATTATTCGAAAGCAATTTAATTTAAGAATAAATTATGCAAAAAAAAATTCATTATTTTTTGTCCTCTACGATAGGAATAATAAAAATAGACCATTTAACTTAAAAAAATGATGGTTTTGTTACTTTAAATTTTAGGTTTCCACTTTTTTTAGTGGAAATACTAGGAAAAATTGTTTTGTAACTTAATAAATTTAGAGTTTTCGCCACTATTGCACTCTAATTTGAACAAATATGATTAATTTAGTTTTAGTGAGTTTTGTGTTAAAAGTTACGACTGTCTTAAAATTTTTCAATTCTGAAAATGAATAATTAATATTAGTTTTCAACACGTGAAAATAAAAATGGTATCAAAATTAATTTTATTTTGGTAACAACTTCCAATTTAACCGCAAACGCTACCATCATGGAACAAAAACCATCAACTTGTCTCATAGATAAAATGTTGTACAGAAATTTTCAAATTTACTACTTGCTTAGAAGTTTTAATCAATCAACCTGCATATTTTTTAGTTAAAAAAAAAATATTTTAATTAAATTTAGAAAATTTCAAAATTTTAATAAAATTTTACCCATTTTTACGTAATATTAAATTCAACGAATCATGGTAGACTTAATTTTCATAACTATTCAATTTGGAATTTAAAAAATAAAAATTTGACACTTTTTTATTTATTTTTTGGACTATTTTTTGAGTTCCGATCATCAATTTTTGATTTTTAATTGGAATATCCTGTTGATGTTGTTATTTTTTGTATCTGCTACGAATTTTCAGTTTTCCAAAACTTAAAAACTAAGAATTTTTGAGAAAAATTGTTTTTCAATCATTGAAAGATTTATTTACAGAATTTTCCATTTTAAAAATAAAATTTGATGCCATTTCCAACAAAACCATTACTTTAAATTTTAAAATAATGAAAAAAAGTTTTTTTTTATTTTTATAAAAATCTAAAAGTAACAGAACTCTACCATAATCCCTTGACAAAATATGCAAAAAAAAATGCATCAAAGGAAAACGAAAATTACAATAAAAGTAAAAGCAGCAAAACCAAAATTCCTAAAAGTATGTATTAATATTAATAAAAAATGCTTGAAAGCATGCGAATAAAAAGTTAAATGACGAATGTAATCCGCTCTTAAGCTACTGTAGGTACATAATAAACAAAGCGGGGATTTTCTGTTACGGTACGTAAAGAGATACAGGAGGACAAAGCACGAAACGCATAAAAAATTTACGTATAAATTGAAAAGCACTAAGAGAGCGCTCTCACCCATAATATTTTTAGCACACCAATTCAAATAATATAACGCTGTAAACCGTGCTTGATTCGCAAGAGATGATTTACTGTAACAGTTTCAGCACGCATTTTTGGCACACGAACACTGAACAACATGGAATAGCATCTCTCATTTTTTTTTTTTTTTTTTTTTTTTTTCAGGGGTACAGATGCTGTTCTGTTACTACATACCTCCGACACCCATCACTATAGGGCCGGCATACGAGAGATTATTCAAGTGGAATCCTCTCGATTCGTTTTTTATTTTCACTGTGTGATTTCCTCGCACTTCGTGTCCTATGGACAAATCGTCCGCGTAATATCCTGTAACAATAACAGTTGCCGTTTTACAATGCATCCATTAATACGTTGTTGATGATGAGGATGAAGAGTTTATGAACTTTATAGTGCTGCTTTAAATATAATGTAGTTTTAGTGCAGTGGTACTTATGGCAAAATTTGTTTTTAATATTTAATCATTACTTTTAAAATTTTATTAGGTTTAAACTTAGAATTCATTATTCTGATTTGCTTGATAATATTGATTTACTTATAGCATGAAAAAACAGTAAATGATATTTTTTCTTTTTAAAATGGTAAATTTTCCAATTTTCTAGGTTTTTTATTAAAAATGTCCAAAAAATCCGCAATCATTTAGCAAACTTTGATTATTTTTTATTTTAATAGATTGCAGATTAAACAATGTCCATAATTTAGACATTCATTTGATTATTGCCAAATAACTGTAAAAGCTATTTTTACTTTTTGGGTGTTAAGCTCCTTTAATTTAATGGACGTCTTATTAAAAATATCAAAAAATTTAGAAATATAAAAAAAAGGTTTTCATTTTGAAAACAGATCACCCTGTATAATTGAAAATAATTTTATAATGTAGTCTTGACAGATATTGACATGACTCTGAAGAAAACATAAAAATAGTTTAGTCACAATCTCATTTGAGCATTTGTACAGCCCCTCTACATTTAGTCCATAATGTGAAGGCGCCGGGCTTTTAAATCTAAATATTGTTTCAACTCAACATTGACTTTATTTTTTTAATTAATAACTATAGCTATTTATATTTATATTATGAATAAATTTTATTGATAAAAAAATCCAAAATAATTCCTTGATACGGAACACAATTCTTAATTAAATGTTTTGCAAGTAAAATTATCAAATTACAAATATGCTATGCTTTTTGATTTAAATTTTATTAATTCATTTATCAAAATAATTTCTAGCTTATCTAAAAATTGTAAATTATGCAAAAACACAACAACGCGATTCAAACGCAAGAAAGTATAAATTAAAATGTAAATTTAAATATGTAAACCAACATTGACATTATCTGGAAACAGATCTCACAATTTAAATTTTCAAGAAAATGTTTTGAACCTAAATAGAAATCTATTTTTTCCATTATTATTACTCCAGAAATAAATTTCTATTTATATTATGAAAAAAGAAGTATCTTATAAGAAATTAAAAGAACTAAAATCAATCAAATAGAAATACATTCAGGCGAAATATTTTTCTTTCAGTTAAAATGTTTATTAATAATGTTTATTATTAATTAAGTTGGTGTTTATAATTAATATTAGTAATAACCACAAAAACAAAACAAAATTGATAGGGGAAAATTAATGAGGAAAGTGCATTGGTAATCTGTGAATAAACAAAGTCACCTATCGTAGCCATAGCTCCTCCAAGGATCATCAAAAGTAATCCTATGCTGAGAGCCTTGCAAGCGTTCCACAAACACTTCCCATTGACTTTTCCACGCACCACTTGGACGTTCCATTGGGCTCCGGACGCGGGATGCGCTCTTCTCACCACTCCAGATCCAGCTTCGCCGCCGCGGCCCCATCCACATCCCAAAATGGTACGTTGTTGAGGTGGCGGATGATGCATCATCCTTCCTGGTTTCACCATCAATAATTTCAATTCACTTCTCTGTAATTACCCCCAACTGTCATAGTCTTCTTGTTTATTGCACAAAACTATCAATCGAAAGCAGCACGGCCATTAAAAAAGGTTCCTTTCGAATCACACTCAGATCGGATGCTGCTGACAATGTTATGGACCCAGCATCTCTCCAATGCTCTCCTCTTTCTCTTGCAACTTCTTCGTTGCAACAGGTGAACATGCGCGAATTTGTTTCGTCGCAAATTTATCGATTTCCTTTATTTTATCCTTTTCTGCATTTATTATAGCTTATGAATTTGCTTTATTTATTATTGGCAATGTTTTTATTGCAAATTACTAATTAGATCTGCATTAAAACTGCAAAATTATTTCATTGAAAAATAATTTAAAAATGTATTTTAATTTATAAGGGTTTAAAAGAAAAACTTTAGTAATAAATCAATAGTTTTATTTTAGATTGATCATTTGCTTTTCCTTAATTATTATGAAAAGCTAACAATTTTTACGTTGGCATAAACATAAAATTAAATGACAAAAATTATTTTATTTATCATCAACTGTAAATGTCGATTATTGGTAAAAAACACAGGAAAACTGGATGCAAACACAAATTACCAAAATTTATTTCTTTCCCTTTTTGCCCTTCTTTCCTTTTTTGCCCTCCCCCTCCGACTTAGACTTCGCATCACCGGCCTTTTCATCGGTAGGATCGCACTGTTGTTCGCGTTCCTCTTTGATCACCGGCTTCTTAAACTCCTTACCCCTGGGAGTGCAGAGTTCAATCTCCATGTTGTTCTTCTTGGAAGCACATTCGTTCTTTTTGCCAATCCTCAGAATAAACACCTCCTTATCCGGATGGTGTATGTCGCCAATCTTGGGACACTTCTTGTTGGTTTGCGGCGACAGTAATTCCACATTGTTCCGCAGTTGAGTGGCACCCCCGAGCTTAAAGGAAAAAGGGGCATTCGGATCGGGACAGCATGAAACGCAAGCTGGGGCATTATAATTTCCTTCTTGTCCGTTTTGATTTCCCTGAAGAGGACAAGGGCATGATGAAGGTGGAGGACATTGATAAACAGCTGGTTTCGTCTTACCGTCTGCACCAGCTCCCTCACAACAACACTCATCCGCGTTCACGTCCTCCACCTTCTTGTTCTTGTGCACTCGGATAATCAACGAATTGCCGCCCATTTCCGCTCCGAACTCCTGGTAATCGCCGGCTGGCGGCGGAGGTATTTGCGGATTGCCGTTTTCACCACTGCATTCGTAGCATGGTGCTTCGCCTTTAGACCCCTGTTGTTTCATCTGGTACAAAGCGCAGGGATCAGGAGTAGCATGCGGAGGTGGGCAGGCGCCACACACGGGGCATGCAGGCTGAGAGTACCCACATATTGGACACGGCGGACATTTGCCGGACATTTGTTGTGGAGGACATGGAACACAAGGGTTTGAATTTGGAGCACCAGCATCGCAATTAAATGGCGGAGGGCACGGCTGCGATGGGGCATAAGGAGCAGGCGGTGTGGGGCAGGCACCACAAGTGGGGCAAGGAGGGTGGGAGTTACCACATATTGGGCACGGAGGACATTTGGTTGTCATTTGCGGTGGAGGACACGGCATGCAAGGATTCGAATTTGGAGCACCAGGATCGCAATTAAATGGCGGAGGACAAGAAGGCGGCAAGCCACTTGGGGGCATCCTGGTGGGGCAAGTGACCAGACAACATTGCTGTGTTTCTGGACAAGGTGTTTGTGCATAAGGTGTTTGTGGACAAGGTATTTGATTGGCTTCGTTTTGATTCTGGTCATCACATGGTAAGGCTGGACCACAACTATTGGGCAGTCCCGCACAAGGCCTCAATGCATCACTTGGCGGAGGTATTCCGCAATTGTAGTTGAAAACATTCATTTCCGAAAGCGGTTCCCGACAAGGCTTATCCTCTAGCTTTTTAGTTCGTGTTTTGAACATGTAGTGTCCTTCTTTCCCTTTAAATTCCACATTTTTGTTTTGCAAATTCATTTGGAATTGCGTCACTATCAGTTTCCCAAAAGAGGACATCCTGATATAAACCCCGATCCTTCCTACCAATTCTCCGGAGGTATTTTGAATTTTGAAGCAGTCCTTTAGAGTTTTCGCTGTAGGCTCATTGTTTACATTGCTATTAGTAGCGGCGACCAATTCTTTAAACAAATTCGCAATGGATATCAATGATTCTCCCAGCATTAGTTTTTCCGGCAACATTCCAGCCTTCATCTTTCTGAAGACTTCAACGTATACGTCGAACTGCTCCAAACATTGTTGGGATTGCTGGGGGTTTAAGGCAAATAAGCACGACTTTCCGTTCTTCAATGAGCTGCATCCTCCGCATCCATCTGTGTAGTTTTTTTTCTTCGGCAAAAAGTCCTCCTCGCACACGTAGATCGGAGCATTGTCCAGAAATTGGAATGCGACACAGGTATCGCCCTCCATGCACTTCAAACTTTGCTGCACACTGTACTCTAAAATTACGTTATCCACCAGAAATTCCAAAAGGATTAAATTATCATTAGACGCCATTTTCTTTATTGGATTTTATTTTAATGGGTAACAACTACTGAGAATTTTAAACATGCAAACGCGATCACTGATTTTTTTCTTTGTCACGATGACATTATTTGTTCATTGAATTGTGTTCTGTTAAATTGGCGGCCAACTACGATAATTTTTTGTTAATCGCTCTAAATTTGCTGATATTGGGATAATTTTCGTAATAAAATCTGCAGGCTTCAGATTTGAACGGTTTTCCAATTCTGAAATTTAATGTTGATAACATTTATTTCAGTCTTGATGATCCAAACCTTTTAAATTCTTTTCGTTTTTCACAAGGGTCCAACTGCGACTTGGCAAATAATTTTGGTTGTTCTGTCCAACGAAGTTGCTCTTCTTTTTGGATATTCTCATCAAGTTCCTGATCAGATTTCATCTCATCTAAACATTTACCAGATTCATCATGCTTAACACCCTCTTTCTTGAGCTTGTTTCTCTGTTCATCTCTGGATATTTTCTGTCTTAGTTTCTGCAATCGTCTAGTTTCTATACAGTCTATTTCATATTGATACGAACGAGGAAATACTGCAGCTAAAATTTCCAAATTACATTATTTTTTAGAAATATTTGAATGTTTTAGAATCGAACGTCTGAAGATATATCTTTGGTCCCATTCTCGCCTATCCTTGCATTTTTGGTGCATTTCAAACATGAAATGCGCATCAGCTCCCGGTTTATCAGTCCACCAGGCTTTCAACTTTTCGGCCCATTGATCTAAGATGCGTTCAGGCACCTTCTGAATAATATATTCAGAATAAGGTTTTCTTTCAGGATATGCATAAATTCCTATTCCAGGTTGAGTTACTCTTGGAAATCCCAGGGGTGTATGTTCCTCCGCTGATAAATTGCGCGCACTGACAAATCTCAATCGATGGTCAGGGGGAATTTGTTCAGGGTACATAAACATTTTGCCCAAATTCGTTCCAAATTTCTTTTAGAGAATTAAAAACATAAAGATAAAAGTCAAATGACGTATCTCATGTAAAAGTCAAAAACAAATCAAGCAAACAGAAGCAATAAAATTATTAAAACTTCCAAATTCTACTTCGTATAATATTCCAAAAATGCCCCAACAAAACTTAACATCGCAAAGGAATGACGCTGAAAATATAATATTGCATGAACTCTTCGTTCAGCAAGTAATCGCCAATAACCAAATCGATAGGAATTTAGCCAATGGATCCACATTCATTGACTTCCAATTTCTGGACAATCCACCAATTCCCTTGGAAGAAAATTGCAAGATTGCAAATAAACCCTTCTGCCAAAGTAATGAATTAAATCTTGGAAACTCATGTTTATTTTCTTTAACACCGCAAGAAATTACAATTGCCCTTGAGGAATTCGATATTTATCTAAATGTTTCAAGGTCGCCAACATGTGGCAATCAACAAGAAACATTAATCTATTAACTATTATGAGATTATCCAAAAATTGCCCTTGAATTCACCAGATGGGTCGCCGGGTTCTTCCATTCTACTGTGTTCTATTAAATTGGCGGCCAACTATGCAAATTTTTTGTTAATCGGCGTAAATTTGCTGATATTGGGATAATGTTCGTAATAAAATCTGCAGGCTTCTGATTTGAACGGTTGACCAATTCTGAAATGAAATGGTGATAACATTTATTACACTCTTATTTCCTAACCTTTGAAATTCTTTTCGTATTTCACAAGGGTCCAACTGCGACTTGGCAAATAATTTCGGTTGTTCTGTCCATCGAAGTTGCTCTTCATTTTGGATATTCTCATCAAGCTCCTTATTAGAATTCATGTCATCTAAACATTTACAAGATTCATCATACTTAACACCTTTTTTCTTGAGCTTGTCTCTCTGTTCATCTCTGGATATTTTCTGTCTTAGTTTCTGCAATCGTCTAGTTTCCATACAGTCCTTTTCATATTGATATGAACGAGGAAATATTGAAGCTGAAATTTCCAAATTGCATTATTTTTTTAGAAATATTTGAATTTTTTAGAATCGAACGTCTGAAGATATATCTCTGGTCCCGTTCTCGCTTTTCCTTGCATTTTTGGTGCATTTCAAACATGAAATGCGCATCAGCTCCCGGTTTATCAACCCACCAGGCTCTGAACTTTTCGGTCCATTGATCTAAGATGCGTTCAGGCACCTTCTGAATAATATATTCAGAATGGCGTTTTCTTACAGGATAAGCATAAATTCCTATCCCAGGCTGAGTTACTCTTGGAAATCCCAGGGGTGTATGTTCCTCCGCGGATAAATTGCGCACACTGACAAATCTCAAACGATGGTCAGGGGGATTTGGTTCTGGGAACATAAACATTTTGCCGAAATTCGTTCACTACTTCTTGGTGGAAATTAAAATCTTGATGTCATTTCAAACATCATTTTCGTATAAATCTGGTATAAATGTGGTATAAATCATAAAAACATAAAGATAAATGTCAAATGACGTATCTCATGAGGTAAGAGTCAAAAACAAATAAAGCAAACAGAAGCAAATCAAATTATTAAAACTTCAAAATTCTAGTTCGAGTAATATTCCAAAAATGGCCCAACAAAACTTAACATCGCAACGTAATGATGCTGAAAATATAATATTGCTTGAACTCTTCGTTCAGCAAGTAATCGTCAATAACCAAATCGATAGGAATTTGGCCAATGGATCCACATTCATTGACTTCCAATTTCTGGACAATCCACCAATTCCCTTGGAAGAAAATTGCAAGATTGCAAATAAACCCTTCTGCCAAAATAATGAATTAAATCTTGGAAAGTCATGTTTGTTTTCTTTAACACCGCAAGAAATGACAATGGCACTTGAGGAATTCGATATTTATCTAAATGTTTCAAAGTCGCCAACATGTGGCAATCAACAAAAAACATTAATCGGAGTGGCTTTAGTACCTTTGGTTGAACTCTTAAGAGAGATTATCCAAAAATTGCCCTTGAATTCACCAGATGGATCGCCGGGCTCTTCCAAAAGCATACAAAATTCTTTTACACTAAACCATCCTCAAAATTCCGAAGAAGTAGGATTCGTTTGTCTATTTGCACGCCTAACAAGTTTTGGAAAATTCATTCAGACTCAATTTCAAATGAACTTGGAAGATACTTCCGTTGAATACAAAGCTAATGATGCGCATTACAAAGTGAAATACAACAAAAAAATGAATCCTTGTCCAGCTATTTCATGCCCTAAAAGCAATAACTGCAGTTCCCCATCGACTTGCGGTATAACATGGCCTCCCAGTGAGTCCAATCCGTCAAATGTTAAGCAAAATGTTCCAAAATCCAATCTTCAGTGTCCTAGTACACCATGTGAACAAACTCCAACAGCACCACCCAAGGACCAACAAGGTCCTTGTTCATGGGCACAAAAACCATCACCATTGGTATTTCCAATGACGTCCGATAATATTCCAAATCAATGTAATGATAATACAACTCAACCGAAACCTTGTCCTCAATTCTGCCAACCTCCTCCTGCTCAACAACAATGTCCTCAACCTATGCCGAATTTCAATTGTACCAAAAAACCTGTGCCAATGGTATATGCTAGTGAAGTAACGTATGGTCAAGATAATGCTAATGAGTTTAAACTGGACATGGGAAATCAAGGATGTTTTTGTTGTCGAATGCACGATGAAACGCAGCCTTCAGAAAGAAAATGTGGAGCGACGTACCTACCACCTCCAACGATGGATAATAAAAATCCTTTCCCCACCTGTGCCACTACAAATCAAGCGCAAATCAACCAATGTTATAATGCTGGAACAGGAGGTCCACCATGTCTTCAACCCAAATCCACTTCTCCAACGGTAGTTGAACTTCGTCCTGGAATAGATGACTACACTCCTTTTAGGTTCCAAGTGGGAAATTGTTGCGGTAATTGTCAGAATTTATGCGTTAGTCCGCCAACCTATGAGGCTGAAGATGGTACTAAATATATAGAGTTTTCCGACAAGAATAGGAAATGTTTTGTGATGCGCATAGGGAAGAAATACGAAGGCACTATGGGTGGCGGTCGCAACAACGTTGATCTGTACTTGTCAACACCTCCGCCCCCTGATGATGATGTTGATTGCCAAGATAATAATACCCAATACAATCTAAAGGATATCCCTTTATCAGCTGTTGATAAATCAGCGAAAGGTGGTAACGGTAAAAAAGGTAAAGGGAAAGGGAAAGATAATGGAGGTAAAAGTAAAAATAAAGGCGGAGATGAAGCAGTAGAAGAAAATGGAGATGGTGAAGGAGATGGTGGTGCAAAAGCCAAAGGAAAAAATGGTAAGGCGGGTAAGAAGGATAAAAAGAAAGATAAGGGAAAGAATAATGGTGGCACTGTGCCGGAAGAAGTTGAACCATCAGTCGTCGAACAGCCACCAACGAATCCGAAGACAGCTATTGAAGAGTTTAAAAGCAATTTCAATTTGTGTCCGTGCGAATCTTATGCGGCTCGCAATTTATGCTATCGTCGCTTTTAGAGGATTCCATCGATTTGTTATTCTATTGTTCTTTTGTTTAATTTCAGGTTCTAAAAATATTTTTTTGATAAAAATTACATAGGTTTAAAGGGCAGTATGGCTTTCACTTTTCTAACTTATACAATATTTTGTTCCATAGTCTTTGATTTGAATTGACACGAATTTTATTGTTTTTTTGAAACGGTTTTTTTTTTTATACTACAACCAAGCTCTGGAAGGAAAGCAACCATAAGAGGAATCTTAGTTTATTCCAGTCTATAATTAGTTTATGTACAGCCTAAATATTGGGAAAATGTTTTCTATTGCCTTTTATTTCGATTTCATGGAAAGTGGAGGTTGCTAACTTCCTTATTTTAATTAAAATGGTTACGAACCAATTACTATATCCCTTATTTTATGCATCAATAAAATTTAAGTCTTATAGATGAGAAATGTAATTCAACAGGACTACCATTGCTGCTACTACAAGTATTTATATGCTACATTAGAAATGGACACCGCGTCCAAAGAAATTAATTCCGGAAAGCAAAAAGAACATAAATAAAATTTAATTTTTGATTTTGATAAAGACTAACATGCTCAATAGAATCAAAGAAAAAACTAAATAATTAAAGGCGTGACTTTTGAAAAAAAAAGATTATTAATTTTGAACTCGCTTTTCATATAGTATAGAAATTTTAAATATTCAAAGTATCATTTCGATTAATTTATTGTTTTTTTTAAGTGATAATAGAAGAAAATAAAAAATCTGTTCTGCACTATTTTACTATGCATTTCTAATCATTAAGCAAGGGACTTACTAATTAAATCCTTAATAAAGACTGAAAATTTAAAAACACCTAAAACTTTTCCTGAAAAAAATCTAAATAAAAAAAAACAAATTTCATCAAATAATTTATTACCAAAAATTATAAATATAAAACTAACAGACATTAGACAATATTAAATACTAATGAAAGTAAAAATAGTAATTTCTAAATAACTACTCGACATGTCTGAGTCTGTAATTCCTAACAATACAAATATCCTTGGCCATATTGGCCCTCCCTTGCATCGTCTTCAAATCGTGCAATTTGACCAAAAGACCCGGTGTAAACATCTCCGGCAACGTGTGCAAAAGCTCCGAAATCAAAGAAGGGGAAACCGAAACCAAAACCAGCCGACTGGAAGCCACACCTCTCACTTGTACCAAATTTTGTAAAAGATAAAACGTAAAATAGGTTTGCTGCGAAATGTGTCCATCTTGCATATGAGATTCAAAGCAAGCGAACAACTTCTTCAAACCACTAACAACAGTTTCCACTTTCGGCTTTTTCGTCGGAGGTTCATCAGCAGGAACTGCTTCATCCAATGCAGCGTAAACACAATAACTGGTCAATTTTGCCAAAGCGGATAATTGCGGTTCCATCAAGCTATCAGTCTGCAATGCATTGTAGAGTAAGGTGGGCAAGGTGTGCATCAAAAGTTCGATGGTACAATTGCGAATATCAACGTGGAAAGCAGCCAAAGCTATTTCAACTCCACGAGCCAATTCATCTTTGTAGCGTAACTTGAGCAGTTCTTGGATAATGGCCCCGACCAACCACTTGGCACCGGCCGTATCCATCAGACAATGTATATGTCGCGCAGAAGAAAAGTCCAACCAGCCTCTTTCGATTGCACAAGCCCACGACGAATGCAGTTGATCAAGGGCCGGCTGCTTGGAGACCAAATGACGACCGCTTTTCGGTTGCAAAGGCAACTGCACATCTCTCTGCATTTTGCGAATAATCTCGCAAGTTAACTGCCAACGCTCGCTATTGTCCTCAACTGATGGCGTCAGTAATTGTTGAACCATGTTTACAGGTTTCAGAATTGTGTCCTGAGGAGCTGTTCGCATGAATGCGCAAAGCCAAGCAGCCGCTGCCAGAGGGAAACTGCACAACTTGCCTCTGATGGCATCCAAAATTCTTTTGACATCGGCAGGTGCCAAGACTCCTTGTTCCCAAGCAATGAGCACCTCTTTCATTACTCCGGCCATGTTAAACAGGATATCGTGCCAGTAAAGGTTACCATTCTGGATGTCTAGTTCGCCATCATTGAATTGGCGAATCATTTGCTCCACAACGGCCGGATCGCATAGTTTCAACAGTTGACTGGAAGCTTTGGGACGTTTCGCTTCAACCATACAGGAAAACACCCAGCGTTCAAAGAGGGAATCTCCATCTGGGTCCAAAACAGCTTCAGCTCCATAAGTTTGTACGATGGCAACCAACATCAGGAAGCTGATATCAAACAGTTGGATTTTGGATTTCTCCAAAGTGGCTTTGGCGCATTCGTTGAAACGAATCAATCGTTGCACGAACGCTTTCAATTGTCCTTGCACTGTGGCCACTGCCAGAATAAGTTCAAAACTTTTACCGGCAATTACCTGATGCAACATCCCCAACAATGCGTCTTGTATTTTCGGGTAATCCGTTGAAAGTGTCTTCAAAATTCCAGCCAAGGTGGGCTCAGCGCAGATGATTACTTTAGGTATTCCAGGAGCAGCATCCGCTTTCGGACAAGTCATCGGTTGTCGTCGGCTTGATAAAAATTGCATCTCTGCTTTTGAGATCAATTGGACTTTCAGAAGTTCATTCAAAAGACAATCGAAACTGTTGCATGAAGACTGCGTGTCCATGTGATCCAACAAAGGGGAATGCTGAAGCAACATTTCCAATCCATTGACCAAAGCTTCGCCGACATTTAAGTGTCCCAAAATAATTGGCACTTTAATGAAAAGAAATGCACCCCATTGGCTTTCGTGCTGAGTATTGCTGACGTCGTTTAAACAGAGAAAACTTCCTCGCATCAATTCACTGGTCAATCTGGCATCAGTAATGCCCAAAAGTGTTTGAAGCAGTTTTAATTTCTGCGAAATTATGTCGACAGATGTTCCTGGATTTGCCACCAACTGAATAGACAACCAAGCCTGGATCAATGATGAAGGTCCTGGATCCACCAATGGCAAAGGATCAATAATGTTGGGGTCAATCTTCAATAAAACTTGAGACGATTCCGGTAGGCAATCCAAGTTCTCCAGTTCTCTGTAATTCTTACAAAGTTCTTCGTAAACATCCGGATCGTTGTATTTGGCCACGCAAATCATGGCCATATAGAAATCATTCGATAAGAATATTTCCAAAACTCCACTGGCTTTCTTCTGTAGGTCTGCCACATTTTTTATAAGTTTCAGTAGCCACAGCAGTGTGTTTAAAATGGCTCCGGCCAATTTGCCTTCTTCAGATTTCCCGTAGCATGTAATTCCCGGCAGGATTCCCTCCAAAAAGTCAAGTAAGCTGAACAAACAGTGGCTTTTGTGGTACTGATCAAATTTAGCAATTCTTGATAGAACAGCTGCATGTGATACAAGTTGAGCGCTTAATGAATGCTTTAAGTAGCTTAAAACAAGCTGATTAGCTCCCGATCCCACGACTGCTTGCTGCAAAATGCAATCAGCTAGATTGTAAACATCTCCGCTTACTCCTCTAGGTAGAACAGTCTTAATGTAGATGCCCCATTGCACGTCCGACCAGCGTTCTCTCCATGCTTTCAATAGTAGTGCCTTTAAACTACTCGTTTTACTTGTAGTTTTCGATTCCATTAACATTTTAAAGTGGTTTGGTCAATATAAAAATAAAAACAGTCGCTGTTGTTTTGTTTACATTTGTTGTGAAAATGTTTGGTTAACCTTCATTTTTGTTTGAGGTTACAAGGTCCTTGCTGGGAAAAACCCGAAAAACACAGATTTGACAGAAGGATTAAACGAATATCTCAAAAGATATTTGATTTTAAATGGAACACAGCACTTTTTAATTCATATTATTATTCCTAAGTAAAAATAAGGACGATTTTTTTCCAAAACACCCGGTATACAAAAGTCGTGCTCTTTAATTATTTTAATCCAAGATGGCGCCGCAAGCAGAGGTAATTCCTAACCTAAAAGAAGAAAACAACAAGACAAAAGAAAATGTAAAATAACTGGAAATCATCTGGAAATTAATAAACAAACTAACTTAATTATTAGTTAGCCTTCTTGGCATTGTGATATTTAAAACATAACAACAGAAAGGAATGATTGTTAATACATAAAAATAAGACTTGAAGTTTTATTAAACAGTGAGTAATAGTTATATATGAACTCAATAGACCCATTAAACTAATCAAATTTGTAATTGCAGAGCCAAAAATGCCTTATTTAAGAGGATCCACCAATTACGTTTGGTGCACAACGAGTGTCCTGGGCAAAGGAGCCACGGGCGCTGTTTTCCAAGGGGTCAACAAAATCACTGGCGAACCTGTGGCTGTGAAAACATTCAATCAGGTCAGCCACATGCGACCAGTAGATGTACAAATGAGGGAATTTGAAGTGCTCAAGAAAGTCAATCACATCAACATTGTAAAGTTGCTAGCAATAGAAGAGGAACAATTGGAAGGCTCCAGAGGCAAGGTGATTGTAATGGAATTGTGCACAGGTGGCAGTCTGTACAATATTTTGGATGACCCAGAGAATACTTATGGATTAGAAGAAAGTGAGTTTTTGCTAGTACTGGACCATTTGTCTGCTGGCATGAATCATTTGAGGGACAACAATCTAGTGCACAGAGACCTTAAACCTGGCAATATAATGAAATATATTAGCGATGATGGAAGCACTATTTACAAGTTGACAGATTTTGGCGCTGCTAGGGAGCTGCAAGAAGGACAGCAGTTTAATTCCCTTTACGGAACCGAAGAGTATTTGCATCCGGATATGTACGCACGGGCTGTTCTTAAAAAACAGACCGGAAAACCTTTTGGAGCAACTGTTGATCTTTGGAGCATTGGTGTAACTTTGTATCATGTAGCAACTGGTAATTTGCCCTTCAGGCCTTACGGCGGTAGGAAAAACAGAGATACCATGTTCAAAATTACCACCGAAAAGGAAAGCGGTGTGATTTCCGGCATTCAAACCGAAGAACGAGGTCCTATCAATTGGAGTAGAACTCTTCCGCATAATTGTCAACTAAGTGCCGGACTTAAAGACTTGGTAACGCCGTTGTTGGCCGGACTATTAGAAACTGATAACAATAGGATTTGGAGTTTCGATCGATTCTTCAATCAGGTAACGAACATTTTGAGCAGACGCGTGCTTTCGATTTTCCACGTGAACAGATGCGCTTCCATTAAAGTGTACATTCACCCAGAGGAATCCTTCGAGCATTTGTGCAATTACATCACGAAGCAGACTGATGTTAAAATGGAAAAGCAAATTTTGTTGTACAAAGACAGTCTGTTTGTTGATGTAGTTGGCGAGAACAACAGAGCTGGTGGATACCCGCAATTCAAGGAATCTCTGATTTTGTTTTGCAAAGACAACAATAACGTTACCACGCTAAGGTACGGAGATATTCCTAAGTTTCCGGAATTTAGTAATTTAAGAGATGTGGACTCGGATGCAAGCCAAGCCAGAACTTCATGTAGCATCGGGCACATGTGCAAAAGAAGAATCGAGCAGATTAACGATGCGACCATTTGCATGAAGCGTTCGGTGGAGATTTTCAGCGAGCACATCAAAAAGGAGCTGGTGAAATTGAAAGACAAATGCGGGCATCTTAAAGAGGTGATAGCAAACCACAATTTGACAATAGATGCGTTTGTTCTTTGCGAAAACTTGCTGAATTCCTTGAAACATTCCTCCAAAGAGGGCAAAATTACGGATTTGTCTGAGCATTTAGCGGAAATCAGTGCGGTGTTTTTATCCAGTACAGAAGTCAGAGTTAAACACATTCATTCGAAGAATGTCCAGGAAAACACGTTGCAATTAGAATGGGATGCTTCCAGTAAAGGCGTGAAGAGTCCATCGGAAATTAAAGTGACGCAGAAAGCTAAAACGTACGTGGAGCGATTGCGAGATTCGTGGCAGCATTTGGTCAGAGACCGGGCAATGCGCACCATGAGCTATAACGATGAGCAGTTTCATATTTTGGAACGAGTGAAGATATCGACGATCAATACGCAAATTAAGAGTTTGCTGGAAGACGACTGCATTCCGTCCTACAATCAACTAGCTGAATATCTAGGCGATTGGTATAAAATTGCGCAGACTGCGTACCTCCAAACCGAGATTTTACACAATGATGTCAGCATGTATGCTGATAAACTGGATAATTTCAGCGAAACTTTGGGAATTTTTGCTATTCAATGCAAGAGAGATGTCGACAGTGCTCTCAGTGAGAACAGCACCATTGGAAAGGAGACGACTCAAGAGAAGAACACCAAAATTAGGGATTACTGGAAGAAACTCAGAGATTGCACCAATGAGATCGTGAAAATTCAACAGGAAAATGATTTGCTTAGAGATCAGTTTCAGAAGAAACTCAATGTGCTCTCGGAAGCCAATCAGTGATTATTTTACGTACTCATCATAATTTTTTTGTTTGTTTTAAGTTTAAATTATTATTACTATTACTTTTTCACGTTTACGTAAATATTTTTTTTTGATATTCTATAAATGGATTTAAATTAATTGGACTTTCTATGTTATTTTAATCCAATTCTTCCCATGATTAATTAAAAAATAATGCAATCACAAGAATTCATGATAAATATGAATAATTGAAATCTGAATGGCAAATGTTTTTGATTTATTTCATTCAGTTCTCATATAGAGAAGATGTAAAATTGAAAACATTAGTTTTATTAAATTAGATTCTTTCTAATCTATTCCAAATAATAATTTTTCTTAAAGATTTTTTTTTAATTAACACTAAAAATTGGAATAGATTGTAAATTTTTGCTTTGTTTGGTTACTATTATTATATTTTTCTGACTTTCGGGCGTTTTACCGAAAATTGTAACTTCTGTTTTTTCTTGTGAAAGATTATTAACTTTGTGGACAACAATTTTTGTAAATCTAGGAAGTCGAATTATTATGTTTAAAATATTAACCTATTATTACCCTCAAAATTTTAAATTGATTGACATTTTTGAAAGTTGTTTTAACCAAAACAAATCATTTTGGAAAGAAGAAAATGAACAAAGAATTGCTGTTATTATTTGCGGTTTCTATGAAAACCTAAAAATAAAATTTGAAATATTCAATTATATTTAAAAGGATGTTACAAGGATTAATTAAATTTATTTAAAAAAAAAAAAAAAACGAAGAATACATTATGAGTTATGAGGATAATTTCACAAAAACAAAATTGGCGTCATTATAAAAGTTTTCTATCGTCTTATCATTTTCTTATTATTATTAAACGTTTGATTTGTAGTACTTTATAAAAATAATCTTTATTTCTCAGGACAGGGGCCCAATTTTTGACGCTCTTAAAATCTCCAAATTGGAGAAATCTCCAGTGCCACCCTATTGGTTCATTTCGAAAATTGAGCGTTCTGATTGGCTGATAGCTTTTCAAACGC
>JASKGO010008107.1:0-31882 GCA_030556065.1 Holobus sp. GC000080 | reverse complement strand
ACGAAAGTACTTTCGTAAAATATTTAATTAATATTTACAAAACTTACGTAATATGCCTTTTTTTCTTCGATATTTTTAACACAATTAAGTGACAATAATTTTTATAGCATCATAAAATTCAAATATTGGTCTCGTTAAAAAAAAAACAAAAACAAAAACAAAAACAGACAAAATTAAAAAGACAGAAAGTTTTCAATTATCGGCCCGCTTTAATTTTGGGCACTGCAATAATTTAGACGAAATCGGTGCAGTAAAAAGATAATTGCAAGCGTAAATTGTCATATGTAATTTAGAAATCTCGATGGGCCGCTTGATTCGCATCGTCGCACGCAAACGAATGCTCAGTTTGTTGCATTTCATATGCAAATTTGCAAACAGGCTCCGCACCAGTACATTCGCACGTGTGCAAGAGTGTATGCGCTCGTATAGATTAATTAAATTTCAATTCCGGCTAGTAATTGTCACTTAAAATATGGGGGAGCGCTTCATAAAACGCGCGGCATGGCGCCCCATTATGACCCATAACTACTGCTGGGACGATTGTTGAAATGAATTTTTAAGAGTCACCAATGCGGAAATTAGTTAATTAATTCGGCGTAATAACAGCAGCAGCCGAGGTACCGACTGATATATTTAATTCATTTACGAGTTCCATTAGACGACGCTCTTTAGGACGACGAAGACACAACCCTTGCCTTCCCTTGCCTTGCCTTGCCCAAGTGTTTTATTTATGTAGAAAGACAGCAATGGAATTAAACAGAGGAGACGCACTAAGGCTTTCTTCCTACGGCCAAATTAATTAAGTTATCTATGGAACGATTCTTCGAATTCTCTCGCGTTGATTGATTTTTTTCCTTTTCAAACTGATATTAATCAGAGTGGATTTTCCAACAACAATTAATTATAATGCGAACTCGTTCATTTATCAAATCGTTGTTTATTTGTTTTTAGTTTTCCGTTTCATTTGTATATATGAAACTAATTTTGAAAAGTAATTATTTAGTAATTAGCAATACCTTTTTGGTAAAAAAAAATAGTTTTTTGTTGGTTTTCTGTTACACTTTATAAAAAAATTGTATTTTTTTTCTATTGATTTGCCTTATAATGATACATTTACATAGGGTTTTTCATTTAAAAATAGGAGTAATAAAATAATAGGGAAATGCATTTCGTGATTTCCCTTTATAGGAATGAAAAATTCTACTCAAAATTGCCGGAAATTTTTAAAATTTCAATATTTGAAATAACAATTTTAATTTTATCAATTTTACTTGTCCTATTTACGTGCCTTAATTTTTAATTACTTTCAAAATTTGACCCTATTTTGATTTCTTTATAATACATAAATCTCACTTGTAAGTTTCATGTACCAAATGAAAGAACTTTTTAAATTTTAATTATAAAAAATATATTATTCTATTTAATAAAGCATAACTTTGAAGTGAAACTTATTATGAAGCACTCCATATAATCAAGAATAAGTTTAGAATATAGTTGTAATAGGTCCCTACAATATAAAAAAAACTAAATCTCAATATCTTTACTAATATACCCAAAAAATTACTTTGTGACTGGTTCGTTTTTGTATATTGTGACTTGTAAATTAATATCAAGACTACTTAGTTTTTGTCTAAAAATGTAATCAATTTTTTATCTCTCTGGTGTCAAAAATATCAAATATAAAAAAGGGAGTTCATTAATAAATACAATGTGTTTGTTACAGGTAAGCAACATTTGTTGGTGTGAAGGCGCCGTGTATACACTTTTTGGTATAAGGTTAGTGACATTATTTTTTCCTTTTTTTTTAATAAAAATTCACTTTCTAAGGAAAAACAATTTTCAAGAAGGTACAAATATTACTTTGATGTACAGGGTTGTTCGGCAGCCCTTCTGAGCAGATGCTCCTGTCAACCATTTCAACAAAAAGAAAAAGAAAATATGAAAGATGCTTCAAATTTTAAGGCGAGAGTTATACAAATTTCAATGAAATATCTTTGAAAACATTTATAAGTATAAAATATTTCCAAATTTGAATGCCATTTATAATAGTGCCATAAATTACACTGTATTTGAAGCTATATTAGACAGTTTTGAAATTTTAATCACCGGTACTTTAAAAATTAACCGAAAACTTCGAAGGTTTTACCTTTGGCTAAGTTACATTTTACGTTTTACGTTTTACGGAAGAAACATTTACTCGAACAGAACAGACACAAACATAAACCATGAATAAATATTTCAGTACAATAAATTTAATAATCAGCCCATATCCATCACGTCTAAACTTTACTCTGGCAGCTTATATTTAGCAAATAGCAGTTGGCAGGAAATTTGCAAACATTTAGCTCCAAGTTTTCCCATTTACTAATTTCGAATGCAACTAACAAACGAGCATGTTTATTGGAGCAATTACGATGAACTCTAATAAATCGAGTGTTCTTATTTATCCATTTAGCCACGCATTCGTATGTGCATACACATGCGGATGCCATAGCACAGGGAAAAAAAAAACGGGCGAGCGGAAAAAGAGGGTCGTGCTGAAATTGAGAAGCTTTTTATGGAGGACTCATGTGCGGCTACGAAATCGTACCATTAAGCTCTCCTTCGTATCGCCCTGCGAGCGCAGGGGGGCGGCGGCTGCAAATAATAAATGTTGCAACACCGAGAGATAAATAAACCGCACTATGTATTTTAATATCGGACTTTTAATATCAATTAACCCGTTTTATATTTATTAAAAGCGTTTATATTAAGAAAGTTGGCTCGTAAATTTCGAGCTCACGTTCTGTGCGCGTTTTTGTTTAGCCAAAGTAGTTGCGCACAAAAAGACGCTATACCTAAGGACCAACTTGTGGCAAAAAAAGCGGTTTTCCTTCGAGCAGCTCATTTCGGCTCGCGAATAGTGGGTTAGATTTTTCCATTATGCTATTTCGGTATTTTTTTTTTCTTTCTATCCGGGCCCGCCGACACACACAAAAAAACCCGCCGTAAATACGATAAGGCCGAGGGACAAAGCAAAAAGGGAAGAATTTAGAGAATAGATTTTCCCGCTCTCTAATGTACACAGAGTATACTAGTGGTGGCAATGGGCGGCTCGCTCGTATATGTGACAGGATAAGGTTGGATCGCTTTAATTTCGGAGTATAATTTAACCGCAGGCATATCGACGTCGATTCAAACAGAACAAACTTTCGATACGTGCGAGCGTGGATGTCGGTTCGATGGCTATTCCAGTCACGGTTCATGCCTCATCTCATTTCGCCAGTGTCCTGCTATTCACCGCTGCTAACATCAACCACAAATCACAATTTAGTTATGGATTACGCTTACAAACATACTCATCCAGTATCTCTGCCTACAATTAGCTAAATTAGCAATCGTCGTCTGCATTACTCAACCGGACTAATTACCAAACAATCGCAAAGCACTTAAGCCACTTTACGAATTTATTTCATCTTGTTTTCCTTCATTAATATGATCTAGCTTTAATTTATGAACATATTTGTTTCGTAGTAAGGGTTGTATTATTATTATTTTTTTTGTTTCTTCTAAAGTAATCGTTTTGGATGTGGAACAATTTGCTTAATGGTTATAATTTTATTATATATTATGTGAAATCTATTAGAACCGAAATTGTTGGCGTGAATGTAGTTGGCATAAGTATTGAAAGCTTTTATAATCGATTTAGGTAATGTTTAAAAGATAAATGCAAACTACATTTCAAACAACAAAAGAATAAATTATCAACTTTACAAGACATATAAAATATTGTATATATTCTAGCAGGTGCAAATGGATCATAATACGATCCTGGAAATTTTACAATCTTTTAGTTATCAATTTTAAATTATATAAAACATATATTTAGATATATTATGCGCTTTTTGAATTAATGGTTGTCTTATAATGTTGCACAAAATTACTATACAGGATCGAGCTGTTTTCAATTTTTTTCCGAGATTGTGGCATCCTATAATTTTTATTCTGTATTTAAATAAACCTTATAATAAAAAGATATACAAATATTTTATTTTTATGAATTAAAAACATATTGTGATTTTTTTTATTATTGTTCAAATTGAAAAATGTTGGGACTACTTAATTAAAATTATGGTAACTTAATGTTAAAGTTGTCCTACTATTCAATTTGATTTGTTTCAAGGTAAAAATAGTGCTGCAATTAAATATCAAAATTTTTATCAATATCAATTTTTTTTTGCTAAATCAAATGCCAATAGCTTACCGATATTGGTTGGCATCTTTTTCATCATTTAATAACTGTTTCATTTTATTAGTTTTCTCTTATATTATTAAAAGTATTTATTTGAGGATAAACTGAACTGAAAAAGTATTAATTATGCATTTAATGGGATAAATGAAGTGGGTTTTTGAAACTAGTAGACTAGCCCATTAAACTACAGTCTATGCATATAAATTGAAGAGGATTTTAACAAACTTATAATGGTGGTTGGTATAGTATTAAGTGTAGGTAAAAGGAACACTATAAAAGTGCTGATAATGGTGTACGTCCAGGGATGAAATCGTTGTGCAATTACGGACCAAAGCAAACCCTAAAACGGCAATTCAACAACACTTGAGAATATACTCGCAGCATAATTTTCGCTAATTGTTTTTGGAGTTAAGTGGCCCATAAATTCGGTAACTAACTTTGTGTAACGAGGGTAAAACAAGTCGTCGAGAGTGTCGCGGGACTTGTTGTTCTATGACTGAATTATTTTTCCTCTATTCACTTATCCCAATTTTAACGAGCGCCCGGAGATCGTTAACTTTCCATTGCCGGCGAAAACGCCAAATCATTATCGACAAGACAAATTTCGCTCTCTCGTAAAATTTACCGCTCCAACTGCCGCTTTTTATGGGCCACCGATAGCTAAGATAAACAGAAAAACAGAACCGCGAATCGGGTCATAGTTCAAACGGATCTGCCGCCTCCGCTGCTCCCCGATGCTGCCGCCTCAGCCGCTCTTTTGGGAGAAATACGTTTAGGCTTTTCGCTCCCTGTATGCTTTACTGTGCTTTCTTCTCGGGGGAGATTACACTCTTTAAAAAGCAGCCCGATGATTATTACCCTCCTTATATTAGATCCCAATAGGTAGGCAGGACTACCTTTCCGCTCTTCTCTCGCACTGCCATTTACCGAATCTTCCTTCTTACGCTTGCCATTATTATTATTGCGTCTGTTGGGTTGCGAAGGAGCAACTAAGGGGTAGCAAAGGAGCGCCCTAGGAGAACCGAGTGGGCTGTTAGGAGGAAAGATTTGTTGGAGAAGCAACAACCCAAAGTTAATAATAATTACGGTTGAATAATAATACGAGGAAAGCAACGTAGGTACGTCACTGTCATTGTGCCATTTCTATTGCGCCCCTGTGTGAAAGCTCCATTTGTAAGGAGACATAAATTCGCGCAGACATTCCCCGCTTATCTGTCAAGCACTTGGCTCATTGTCACAATTGGAAGCACTACTACTGATAATATCCTTATCCAGTTCGCTCGACTCCTTTATTGTTAATTATATAGACTACTAAACGACATACACATATCTAAATAGATTCCCTGAAGGAATCTGCTGCGAACCTACGAACGTCGTTTGCTCACCTGTTTTATCGACGATTCAATATTTGTGTCTTGTAAATACATATTTGCTTCAACAAATATGCTTTAATGCTTCTTCAAAATACTAAAAGGCAAATACCAAACACAAATTACAAAAAACGATTTGTAAATAATAGTTACGCATTTTTACTTTTTATACTCACAGAAATAATGAAACAATCTAATAACCATTGTTAATAATTCAAAATTTTTAATATTATTTCTGAAAAATGTTGAAGGTCCAACGGACGATGGCCATTAATTGTCTTTTACTGCTTCTAATTTTAAAGAAGCAATAGTTTTTCCTTTTCTCAGCAAAAATATACATTTAATTAATAAAAATTGAATTCAATAACATTTTTTTAGATTTAAAGATTTTTTTTTCAAAAATTCAAAGAAAATGAAATGTTTTTGTATTTAGATTATATAACATTGTAACCAACAGTAAAAAGTTAATTATATATTTATAGAAAATTACACTTGATGTTGGATACTGCAGTAGATGTAATGTTGTTGTTCCTTGATTTCTTTGTATGAAGAAATTTCATTTGAACAACAGAAGAAAAATTAACCAAAAAACCGCTACGACCGCTAAGGCGACCGCATAGTTCCAGTTCGGTTGTCAGAGACAATGCTCCTCAAGAGCAAAAAAGCAGTTCTTCATCCTGCTATTAAGAGAAACGTTGTTCACACTAAGTACGACTCGTTCCTATCCCTAATCGCTCTCTTCTTCTAATAATTACTGACTTTTTGCTCGTTTTCAACAATATTTTTTTCCTTAGATTTTTCATCGCTTCAATCACTAATACAGTAATGTAATTCAGCAGACAACAAGAGTAAAAAAAAAATTAAAAAACCTACAAAGTACTGAACCTTATATGCAAATTTAACAAATTTCCGCTTTGAAATCGCTTGATTGATTACATCAGATGCCAGTAATGTATTTGCCACATAATGCAGCCACACATAGAGTGCTTTATTATAATTCACTGCCTCCGCAAGATTTATTTCGCATAGTCTGCTCTTATTGCTCGCGCAGAGCGCAATTTAATTAAAACTAATTGATTTGTTGTTACAACAGCACACCTACGGCCCTACACTGGGTATTTAAATAAGTTAATTTAGGGGATAAGATAATGGGGATCGTGTTGAGGTTTTTCACGACGAGCCCTTCAGGCCGTTTTTCCAGCAAATTATTATATGTGCCTTTCATGTGTTTGCCCACTTCTGCACGCATATCGCTAATGCGTATTTGTTTAAGTCAAGATCTAATCAAATGTTAGAATTTATGATTTTTACTTTTTTGCTTTAATTTTTTTTTTTGCTTGTTTGTTTGTTAAAAGCTCCATTTAGTTACTTTTTTTTATAATGAAAATTAATGTTTATAGCATTTATATTAAACCAGATGTCAACGGATCATGGTACCATTTCAGAAATCAGCAAGTTATTATTTGGAAAAGTTAATATATTTATAAATTAATTATGTTTTTTATGATTTTTAAATTTTAGTTTAAAGGAAGTTAGAAATAAATAAAATTAGTCCAAATGAAATATTTTTTCTTTAAGATAATTTAATTTCAATTTTTTTTTTGAAGACAGTGAAAGATACGAATTATTTTAGTAGCATTCCGATTTTTTTTGAAAAGGGATTTATAAAAAAAAACCGTAGGGAAGAGAACTTTTTTAACCCAACTTTACTTCAATTTTAATTATTAATCAAAATCTTTTATGAAAATTGTGAAATCCTTTTGCTGTAATGAAGTTATTACCTACTTCTACTATAACCGGAAATGGCTGATAGTGGGCACTATTTTAGCGGATATAGAACTTTTAGCTGCAAATATAATTAGGAAAACTTAATTTTTATCTTTTATCCAACAAGTGATGTTACTTTAAAATCAAATTCTCTGTATTATTTTGCGTAGTTCTTTTTTTAATTTCTAATTCCCAATTATTGAAAAACTAAAATTTTCCTTTTATCAAAAAGAAGTATTAGAAAAATAATTTTCAAATTGAAAATATTATCAGATTAATTAATTCTGTGCTACTAGAATAAAGGGTGTCAAGTCCAGAACTACTAATTTTGCTAATTCAAAAATTCAAAGTCTGACGATTTTTTTTTTAATCTAGACAGGCATAATTAAATAACTAAAAAAATTTACTCCGCGAAGATTGGTGGAAGTATTTGACCACCTATAACCCCAGGAAAAGTAAAAAATACCTTAAGTTGGAGCGCACAAAAGTTATTGATTTTTTTTCCAATGTGGACTTAAAGCCTTTTGCTCTGCAAAAACAAAATACATAGAATTAATTATAAAAATATTTGTTTATGTGTTCATGTGATAAAATTAATTCCATGGCGATATTTTCCAGAATGTCACAGGTATTTCGTAATTACGCCTCTCGTAAATTAATGCTGGATGTGGGAATGCATCAAGGATAACCAAGTAAAAATGCATAAACTCTTTTCGGGCTTTAATAGTAATAATTGCTTTTTCTTGATAAATATTCAGGAGGTACACTACAATGGGTTGTGAGGTTGTGACCCAGTTGTTGGAGTGCAACAAGAACGAGGCATGTACTCGGTAAATAAATAAAGAAAGGATAATAAAAGATTTCCTTTTGCGTCATCCTGTATTGTCGAGCGGTGAATTCTCAATGCACATACACACAGACTCCCACACTAAGAACAACAACGAAAAAAAAAAAAAAAAGCAACAAGATAGGCTCAAACACACACACAATTTATTCATGGAAAACTTACCTTCGAGCTAGCGTAACGCTTCGAAAAATGTATTATTAGAAAGAGAGAACGGCAGCGCGAGAATTTTGAATTATTTAATCTGTAATTTACATGCTGCATAGTGTCGATCAATTTTTCGCAACGTCGACACATTTTTACTTAAAGTGGTAGCAAAAATAATAATAATAATAACAACAATGCAAAAGAGATCCCCTATACTTGCACGCAATACGTAGTCCTGCAGCACGCCATCAAATATTTACGTAATTTATTGCGAAATTATCCGCGTCTACGAAATAATAACAATCGCAGCAGTCGATACTCGTGTTTTATGAGCCATTATGCACACTTTATATTATTTATTGCTACCAAATAGAATTTATCCGCGGAGCTTCATGATTACATTGTTTGGAGAACACATTGTTACGTCTTGTAAAGTAATTAAAGCTTCAGCGGAAGGCTTTGTCCTTTAAGGATAACACTTTTAACGACACAATTTCGCACGACTAAATGAATAGCGAGCGCAGTCTTTTTTTCTTCTTTCGTGCCACCGAAGTCACGTCTCCAGGAAAATTCCTTTTTCAAAATGAAAACACTTAGCTTTATGTATATAATACATCGTTATCATTTTATTTCCTTTGGTAACATTAAGAATACTGGATAAGTAATGTTAGATATTAATTCTTTTTTTTTATACACAAATCTTGTTCTCATTGCAATATAATTAATTAGTTAATTAGTTAATATTATTTGACATTTATTTAACCGTAGCTCTTGCATTTTCGCGTCTCATAATATCAATAAATACAATGTTAATTAACAATAATTAATTACAGTGTTTTAATTCCGATTGATTGTTCTTCCACATCGATTGAGTTAATTTTCCAATTATTTATGAAATCTACTTTCCGGTATAGGTCTCCATTTTAACTCTACTAAATATAAAAATAAATAACTTATCATTTATTATTTTATTACGTTATTACTGTATTATTGTTAATCATCGTCATCCATTACTATATATACTGTCTATATACATCTTCAGTATTTTACAAACAAATATTTACACTAATTCATCTTTAATGTATAAGTTAGGGCACCTCTACTAATATATGGATCTGATATTGTTCAATAGATAAGAATTGTAGGTACAGCTGTTATGATATGGGAGTGTAAAGGAATTGAACACCCTGTATAGCGAAAATTTAATATTACACATTTACGGAGAAGACTAATCGTCGGACAAAATGATTAATTATTACCAGTAACGGTTCGGTACCCATGTTATAAGAACAATGATATTAATTATTTATCGATATTTTTAATGAACCCTCACCCAAAAAAGATTTCTCTACAGTTTTTCTTTTTCTTTTCTTTTTTTTTTTTTATATAAACAACATTGTCAGTCTTTTAAAACTGGGTGTACGCAGATTTTCTAATGAGAAATTTTATACGTATGTATCTACAAGTAAAATAACTGTATTCACACTATTTACATGTACACATTATGATCACTTCTTTGCTCGTACCATTTTTATTTTAAACGGGTAATAAATTTATTATCTTGTATATAGTACAATTTATATATCACACTTGTTTTTGCCGATTTCTAAACGCCACTTTTGGTCGTCGCTTTGAGCTACTTCAGCAGTTCAGTCGTACGTAGTAGGAACGTATAAAGTCTTTGGTATTTTTGCTCTTTAGGGACGTTTAAACGTCAGTGCCACATCCCTCTTGATAGCCTTCGTCTGGCGAGTTCCTATTGTGAGTGCCGAGCGCCCTTTTTAAAGCCGTCACCGGAGGCAGCACCGGCACTCCACCCTTTTGCCACACTCGCAGCGTCTTGGCGTTGGTGGGCGCATTGATTTGCTGCGATGTGGACACGACGGGGGCGTCGGCGACAATGGGCAAACCGTAATCGGCAGGATAATCCGTCGTCAATGATCTATTAGTTCGGCAATTAAGCTCTTCATCGACCGGCTCGTTGCTGATGATGGGTGTTTTATCATCGTAATGGAAGCCCGGATTGGCGGTACTCAGATGACGCGAGTATTCCGATTCGGAGTTTTCCCACAGTCCCGAGGGATAGAGGGAATCGGCGTTGCGGCTGTACTCGCCGCTGCCGGGACGATCCACCGCCTCCACGGCGTAGCCTCCTTCTCCGGTACTCGTCGGTCCGACGTCTCCACTTCCAAGCATCTTCGTATCATTAATCAAGTCCGGATTATTCCCGGAGCCGGAAGATGGAGATACAAAGCACGAGCCAGGATTCATGATGCTTCCGTTGCCATTGTAGTGTGACGTGGTGTAGGGGATCTCGTTCATGCGCGGTGGCTTCTGAACGGGGTTGCAAAAATTCAAATCTGTGGGTATTTTGCGCTCGCTGAAAGACGAAGTTTCCGTTGCAGCATTTGTAGGGGAAATGGCCACTTTGCCATTGGGGATCGCGCTGCCATTCACCACCGTAACGACCTCTATCTGGCCCGGAGTTTTGCTTTCCGAAAACGGAATCCGTCTTAGTCGAACCAGCAGTACCAGGATGACGAGTAAGATGAACAGGATGAGAATGACCAGAGCGGCACTTAGGCCAGCTATTTGACCACTCCCGAGAGTGACCATTCCAGCTGCACGCATGTTGACTCGTAGGGTAAAGTTGGCTTCCGCATTTCCGGCACGGTTTTCAGCTACGCAGTAGAATTCGCTGGAATCAGTCTCCTGGGCATTGGTCAGCACTAAACTACTCCTCTTCTCAAAGTGGCCTTCCTCATAGATGTATATCCTTTGGTGGGAACTGAATGCAGAATTGTTTAACAGCAGCCGTCCGTTCCAGTACCAATTTATGTGGGCCATGGGTACCGCACTGGATCGGCACATGATAGTCGCATTATCTCCTGCAGTGGCTTCGATGTATCTACTAACGGGCAGTATTTCCGGTTTACACGCGAAATCATCGACATGAAGCTCGGGGAATGTTTTATGGATAACCCGTTCCGGTCCTCCGCTGCACACCGGCGCAATCGGATACGGGATGTTGTGGTGTGTGAGCCATTCTTTGACGGGACGTAATCTGCAGTCACAATGCCACGGGTTATCGTGCAATTCGACACCGTGCAACCTGCTGAGTGTCTCAACAGTTCGTGGCCTCAACTCGGTCAGACGGTTACCGTTCAGCTTCAGTGACTCTAACAACTCGATACCCTCGAACGCCTTAGGAGCCACCATCTGCAACTCGCAATTGGACAAGTCCAACTTGACCAAACCTGGCACAGTCTGGAATGCATGGCTGTCGATCTTCTGAATGGGGTTGTTCGATAGAATGAGATCGCGCAAAAACGGCATATCCTTAAAGGTAGCCGAAGGTATCGCTGTCAGCAGGTTGAAAGACAAGTCTAATTCTATTAAGTTAGTTAGGCCTTTGAAGGCCTGATCATCAATTTGACCGATATGGCAACTCCTGAGGAAAACCCTCTGCAGATTGAGTAGACCCGCACGGACGAAGGTTTCCTTGGGGAGGATTTGCAAGTTGTTACCGGATAAATCCAATACTTGTGTTTCCGAATCGACACTCTCGGGGATGGATATTAAAGCGCGGTCCGTACACTCCACCGTTTGTTTACCACCTTTCCATTTGCATGTGCACACTCCGGGACACTGACCACCCATACCACCGCACATATCCAAGGATACGATCAGTGTCAAGAGCCAAAGAGGCCCGCACTTAATTAACAGCCTCATCACTGAGTACGCACCGTCACATTTGGCATTTTTCATTAATCACTTTAATTACTTCCAATTACAATGGGTTTAAAGTGGACACCGTAATTAATCGCACTTTGCGCCTCTTTAATTACGTGTACGCAGAACGCAGCCAACATATACGACGACGTCGATACACGACCGTTCGCTACAGAACTGAGCGCTGAAGACCATCGCCAACTGGCTCTGGCTTTCTCTCTCTCTCTCTCTTTGGCACCCTCCACCGCGACGCCGTTGCGCACTGGTTCAGAAGTAACCACCGCATCAGATACTGATTTTTGCCCATGGTCCTTCTCCTCCGACGACCGACGTGCACTTTTATTACATTCTTCGGGTAATTATAAGACGAGCGGCGTTTTTACAACTTGCGTTTCCTGTCTGTGCAGAAGGAATGCAGTTTATCGACATGTCCGAACCTTGAACGTCCGTATAAATATTAATGAGTTTTGAAACATGCACCGGATGAGAGCGCGCAATTACGTCCAAGGGGTCGCCTGATCTGAATCATTAAAATATTACGCTTAAATCATTACCATCATTTATTGAGAATTCCTACGCATGAATTACGCTTCGGGGTGTCTTTACTATTTTCCATTCATTTCTGCGAAACTTTCTTTCACACCTCTATCTACCTGCCGGACCTTTGTCACACCTTGTTTCGTTGTCCTGTTGTCCTGTGATGGGGTCCAAACCAAACCAAACCAAACCAAACCAAACCTTTAAATAAACATTTTTATACCGAGAAGACCAAAAATAACACGTAGAATCTTTCGGCAGACGTTTTTGAAACGTGAGAAATGCAAAATCCTTAATAATGGAACATAGTAAAATAGTCCAAGTAGGTTTAAGCACTCGTCGTAGTTCTCGTTTAAATGTTCAAGCACGTACTATACAAACACATCGACATAAAAAAATTGGAATTTCAAATACTGCCAGTTATTAGCAATTTCTTTGTGTTGCATCTTAGCACCGGATGCTGTAGCTGTACTATAAAGAATTGATTTATTCGTGAGAGCGACTTGTCCGAGTTCATTCATTTATAACCACTTCACCTCTCTCTGTGGAGTTTCCGCTTCATTAATTAATAATGATGGATACGAGCCATCGATTTTCGTACTCCGAAGTGCAGAAGTGTATTCTATAAATAAATTTTGGGATAAAAATAATATTGCTCCTTTGAAATAATAATAATTATTTTTTTTGTTTCAGGTGAGTCGCATTTGATATTCGAAAGGGTCAGTTTGTTGATTGAAAACCCAAAATATCCGAGTTAATTATTCAAAAGGTAAATGCTTTAAATAAAGGTTCGATTTGATAATGATGAATTTAATGAATGTTAAGTATGAATTCCGCGAAACAAGTGGGTTTTTTAATAGCCACACACAAAGAGTATGTTGCCGATGGAATTCTTAGGAGTGCCCATTCAACTTCTTCTTCTGCTTCGTCGTCTTCTTCGTGCGCGCCGGATGCCAGACTATACAAGTCGCATCAGGTAAAGGAGAGGAAGGAATTTTATTTTTATTATCCCGAAGGTGTGTGTAGGTAGAACCACCTACGAGGTCGTCTCTCGAGCGATGCATTTTGTCGGCTTTGTAAATTCCTTAACGCGTGATAATATTTGAAGAGGGTTAATTAACGTGCGCGATAAGAAAACAACACGTTTGGAGACGCAAGTGTTTTTCTCTTTTGTCCCACTGGTATATCGGCAAAGTGGCTCATTGTTTTCACTTCGGATTAATTAAACTTCATTATTCCGGGGGCGAAACTTAATTTACCGATACGACGTTGCGTAAAGCGGCTCCAATAATAATTAAAGTATTATAATATGCGAATTCGGCGCGCGAGGTCGAAACGTCAATTTATCATTTAGCGCACTCCCGCTAATAATAATGATCATTTCGAAAGGGGTTGGGACGCATTACGATTCCGTTCGTCGCTTTGTCGAGAACTTGGAACAATCTCCGGGTATTTGCAACTTTCTTCCAAAGGACAAAGTCTCACAAATGTCAGAGAAGCGCTTTTGTTCGCGCCGTTTATCGATATTAGTTAGTCACTTCTATTGTCGCTAAACTAAATAACAATTATCACGATTCACAATTAGGATAGTCGTAATTTATGGCGCAAATTAATTTCCAATACCGCCTATTTACTTCGTAAGTATCTTATACCTTTGATTAACGCTGCTATAACATTTCCTTTACAAATTTCCATTTTGCTCTCACAATAGAAAGAAAATTTACCACCTATCACATAATAGATGATTTAATTGCAACCAAATTTAATCGAAAATTAATCACTTTTAAAACTTTATAAATATTATTATAATTACTATACTGTACTCGTAATAATTAAATGTTTTTACTTTAAATAATATATTGCTTTTACCCAACTAAAAAAAAATCCATTACCGATATTAGCAACAACCAACAAAAAAAAAACAACAGCGGAGAAGAAAAAGTTTCCAAGACGCAATTAACAGGACCCTTTTATTTTTAGCCGGACAGACAGAAAAACCATTCATCGCTTTGTCAGAATAAATTTGTGTCTAATCAAGACACTCATTCAATATTTGGCTTTCATTAGAAACGGCTGCGAAACATGAACTGAAAAAAAAAATGCCGAAAACAATTAGGCCTAATTTCAATTTATAATTCTTTCTCATTAATTTAAAGACTACTGATTTGTGGGAAGCGAAAGAAGAAGAAAACAATGAACGACGAATTAATTAAGCATTCACCATTGTCACACCCACTAATTATTTGAAAGGGAATGCGAGGGGGCGCCCACTTTTATTATTTTTCATCTCCGTTATAGATTCTACCTGGCTCGTAAACTAAACGAACTTAAAGAGGCCCTCAAGAGTTATAATGGTTCCATTATTACCTGCTGCTGCTGCTGCTATTGCTCTGAATCCAGGAAGCTATAAATAAATCGAGCGACTTAAATTAACGAAATTCAGACAGTTTTCGTTGACATATTACATACACCTTTATCGATCCCATGCGCATAAGCCTTTGTTTTTCGTGCTTCAATTTCAATTAATCAAAATTTAAATTTACATCCGCTGCAAAGTGCAAAGAGTTTGTGAGTTCTTCAATCGAAACAGGTTATCTCCATCGTTGTTCGTAACCGGAAATGTACAATTAACGTCCACCGCGAAACTAGTTTTCCGTATGAAGATTTTTCAAGAATTGTACATGCTCGGTACTGTGGCAGTAAATAACTCGTCGTAATAGTTATGATTAAATCTCGCATCCGGTCATCCTAACAAACGTGTTTCTTTAACGATTTCCTCGCTGCGCCAAATTGCTTATCATACGGATTATTTATAGACGCAAATGGCGTATCTTTTAATTGAGCCTATTAATCGAACCGAATTGGACACGTTGGGTAAATGGAATCGAAGGACTAAGTGATTAAGGAATTCAATGAGGATCGTCGAACTTGCTAATCGCAGTCCTTTACTTTACCGATTAAGGTGATCCGCTTCGCTAATCTATTGAAACTATTTCGCCCCGATTCCTGAGCAAACGTCAAATATCTTACGAAAATGCCCTATGATTAATATCACCGGCTGGAGCGAAAAACAGGCGAAACTTTTAAATTTATGGCGAGTGCTGTTCGCATTATTGGCAGTAATTATTAATCGATAGTTGGAAAAACTTATTATTAATGAAGTCAGTCGTGTTTAAAATGCACTTTTGGTCATAACAAATGGTCAATAATTAATGATTTCCATTAATAAGTTTTTAATTGCGGCCATGCGGGTACATTAAAGCTTTTGATTGATCATTTATTACCCTATTTTTACTCTTTTGTATTAAGAGTTCATTAAAAAAAAAAAAAATTTTATTCAACAAAAACAAAAAGCAGTCTCTCATAAAACCTTCACATTAAAAACAATAAAGAGAATAATAAATTGGTATGTGAAAATATTAAAAACACAATGTACACAATATTATTCTTTCAACATTAAAGTTTTGTAAAATTTAATAAAATTTCTAACTAAGGAAAACAAATAAAAAGGGATTTATTTAATATCCAGAAACGGTATCCCCAGACATTTAACCATCGAGCATAAAACGAAGAATATAAAGAATTAAGTTAAATTTATTAATGTCTATTATTATTATTGTTTTGCGTGCGATGGCAACGAGCAACTGAACTGCATTAATTTAGCTCGGACTTACATGTTATTTTATGAGCTCATAATCTTCAAGTTCCTTCTCCTAAGCACCGTCAATATTTTCTTAGGTTAATTACTTTCATGACTTGACGTTACAATTTCCTTTTTTTATTGTTAACAGAATTATTATGCAAAATTACTTCTGTGTGTGTGTGTGTTTGCTTTGAAGAAAACCAATTAAGACTTTACTTAATTAATATCGGCGCTTGTGGCAAGCTAAAATTACTTTCAATGAAAAAATATTTTGAATAATAATGATAATAATATTAAGCCGCAAGTTTCTTAAGCTTTGAAAACTAAAACTTATTAAAAGCCATTTTGCAACTCCCTCCTCCATCCATGACCACCTGATTATTTCAATTTACTTTTGCGTTTCAAATTTAGCAGTTCTCCCTCCTTTTGATGCGATGTGTTTCTATTTGCGCTATTTATTTCAATAAGAAAATGAAATCGTCGAACGGTACGGAGGAAATTGCATTTTTCCGCATAAAATGTTAATTTAACGATGCCGGATTTAATCTGCGATATTGTTATTATTATTAAAAGGAAGACTGCGACTAAGTTGTCTCGCATTCCGTGCCACTTATCCTTTACAACTCGCTGGGTGTATTAAGGATAGTGTGCAATAGTGTGCGCGATGTATGTGACAGCTCACTCTGAAGTTGGCACCCCGAATGGGCCCTCCAGTTCCAAAGGTACGTGTTTTATAGAGTGCTAAATAACACGCGCCACCCGACCTGAAATTCTTTTTCGCTTCTCTTCATATGTTACCAACTGTTATTTATCGATTCCACCTCCTGCCGAGAAATCCGCTTTGACGACCGGCGCCTTCGCTCCACCGGCGCCCCACTGTTTAACCGTAATTAGCAAACCCAATTACTTTAATTTATAATTTTAATTTTAAATCCATGCAAATCAAGCCAATTCGTGCAAGATTGCAGATTTATCAGTTTTTATTTTTACTTTTTTTTTTTTAATTTCTACACAGTTATTAGATTTGCATTTTTACTATTTCCTTTTATGTTTTATTCAAAGTAAAAAATGCAAAACATGAAAAAGATGTCAATTCTTCAGTAGATGACTTTACAAATCTAGGAAATAATAATTCTGAAATTGCGAAATATAAATTTTACAGTAGAAATCTGATTAATTTATACAGGATGAACAAAAAAAAAGTTCTCTTTCGAGTTGGCAATTCTGTTTATTGTTTGTAAGTGCAAGAAGACTCGGAAAAGATGTACTTTAAGTAATAACTATGAGCTGATGTGTCATTAAATTCTCCTTAGTGTTAATTGCGAAACGAGCAAATGAAATAATTTGCGGTTTCCCTTTTACGCTCTCTGTGTTGTTGTAGTATACGTGTACACCTTTATTTACTTTATCATTATTACGAATTATTGTTGTGCTGCTCATATATCTAGCGATTTTCGTGTGCGGCGCGGTGCAAACATTAAAAAATGGGCATTTTGAAAGAGAGGCATAATTGAACGACCGGATGCTGCGAACGTCAAAGGAAACAGATGCGCTGAAACGTATTTTGCTTTTATTATTTTTGCTGTTGCTCGCAATGAAATTCGCCTCCTTTCGCCGCTCTTTCTCTTTCCTTCCCTGCAAAGTTGCACAATCACTATAATGGTGTAACAAGAACAACAACAACAACAACAGTAATAATAATAATAATGTGCTTTCATTCGACTGGACCGCTAAACTATAATTTAATTGAACTTTATGCAGGCTGCCTCTCGGTGTGTGTTTATGAATTTGCTAATGCGGGGTGAACGTTGCGGAATAGGGGTTACGCGGTTTCATATTATGTCGTTTTGTTTTTTCGTTTTTTGTTATTTATTTTTACTTTTTTTTAACCGCAAAATTCCAAACTTTAATAAATTCCTGTTTATGTACTTTTCTCTTTGAAAATTCAGCTTTATTAATACGTTGCATTAAAAAACTGTTTCTATTTTGTAGACAAAATTTAAAAATATATTAAAAATTTTAAATACGGTGAAATATTTACGATGTATTAGCACATAATATGCCACTGTAATAAGCTCCATTAGTACCGATTCAGGTAAAAAGTAATCGCAGGAAAAGCATAAAGTTGAAGGGGGTATTTAAGCCAAAGAGTCGCATCATCTGGAACCCGATTCCAGACGCGTATCCTTTACAATTATCCTTTATTAAAATAAAATAGTCTAGCAGTTGTAAGCGAATCTCCGGAAATTTATCAACGTTTATTTTACTAGAAATGTTAACAAAAGCTTCCAACTCCTAATTGGCGTTTTCCATTTATTAAAATTCAAGTAAACAACTGAAACTCTTATTAACAGAGACACCTTGATTTTACTTCCATTTAAAATTTTTTAAAGTATGCTGTTGTTATTAAAATAAGTGGTTTTTAATTATTTTTATGTTCACAGCTATTTTTAATTTATTACGAATTACAGTAGCCAGTATGTGGTATTATTAACCAAGGTTATGAAGTTGGCCAACAGAGGCATTTCAAAATAAATTCTATTAATTATTGTTATAAAATATAATACTCCTTCTAACCCACATTGTTTTATACATTATACATTTCAGTTTAAAATTTGTCGAAAATTATAGTAGAAAAATAGATATTACTTCAATAAATTTTATTGAAATTTTACCATTAATACTAATTTTTTTTGTTATAGAAATCTTGGCCAATTTGATTTATTATGTACCAAAGTATATATTTTCTTATTTTTTATGATATACAGAGTGGTCTTTTAGTAGATTACAGTTAGATTGTGCCTAAATTATTCAAAATAATTTATTAACTTCTTCACCGGCTTTTACATATCGAAGAAGACTAAAATTTTAAATAATTTTAGATTATGTTTTATTTCAATGGAATCATATACTTTCCTTAATTTTTATTTAATGTTCTATAAATATTTTTTCATTTGATATGTTATACTTATGGGCGAGACCAAAATATTCTTTTGATAAAAATATTTTATGTAAAAATGTTGCAATTTTAATAAAATCATAGCTTGTAAATCCCTTAACAAAATTATGAAAATTAAGCAAAAAAATATTTATAGAGCTTTCATTTTAATAACTGTTGGTTTTTTTTTTTCAAAATTTTGAGCTGTTATGGAAGTTTATGTTTCTAACCCTTTTATAACTAATAAAGTATTAATGAGTTAAAATTATTGAGCACACAGACTACTTCTTTAATATTTGATATCGATTTGTTTTTCAAGTTGGAATAATTAATCCGCTTTAAGTTTATTTATTTTCATTAATCAATGATTTTTAAAGAAATTTATTTTATAATTCGAAAAATCGAAACAGAGAGACAGAAAGTAATATTTTTAAATTAAACAATAAATATAAAGAATAGCAGAGAGGCCGGGTTATGTAAATCATTTGCTACCCTCTGTAGATAATTAAATCTTATAATTTACAAATTAAATTAAGATGCAATAGGACGTAACTAGTTTAAACGTGTAGGAGAATTAACCAGTACGAAATTATAAACACTACGTGTGCATAGTCGTATAGTAGTATAGTACGTATAGGGAAAACAAAAGATGTTAAGCAAAGATCCTGTCCGAAATGGTGTATCCCGTAAACAGATGTTGTTAAAGTCCTGACCCAGGACGAGTCGTCGTCAACGTTTCGCCTCGTTACCCTTAAATGTCGCCCTCGCCCTAGCAGAGCAGTCTTTGCCACTGCGACTGCATACATCTCCACTTGTGTCAACTCTGCGTAATTTCAGGAATGGAAAAAAAGCAAACACTTTTGCAAACGCATTTCCACGTCGGCACAGATAGACAGACAGTGCAGATGTGTTATATATATATATATACGTATAGTACTTATATGTATAAGAACATGTATATCTGCATTCGCCACCCTAATTTCGCTTGTTACACCGCAGCGAACGTTTTAAAATTAACTCCATCCGAAAGCTTTTACTTTACGTTCAGCCACCGTGACGTGGACCAATCTGTTCACTTAGATCATAATGTACATCCGAGAGTAATGCACACAAAAGTCACATCGCATAACACCTTCTTGCGGCTCATAGAGAATTCCCTCAAACATTGGAGGCGAATGGCGGCGCACACGGCTGCGATGATGCAACCTCTCCAATCACAACCCAAATGAGATTGGAGACATTTGCTGGTGCAGCATGCATGCTAAAACGATGCATGAAATAATTGAGTCGCATTACGAGAGACTTTTGATGCGTCCCCGTAAAATTACGACGCAGTTGCTGAATTGCACTCTGCGACGAATTTATTAAGTCGCGAAACGCAACGATGGATCTCCGGTTCGCTAATGTGATTTAGGTTCAAAGCAGCGAATTAACAATGCGACTCGACCATACTCGATTTTCCGCTTCAATCCTCCTACAGGATTTTTATTGCACCGCCCGGTGATTTGTTTAGAAAGGAAATAACATTTACCTGACCGTCCTTTGTGCCTCTTGCTGAGCGTAACTTATTGTTGGTCCTCTTAGGAGGCAAAAAGAAATAGTAATAATGATGATAATAACAAAGGTGCTACTAACTCAAGCGTTCACTGGAATCACGCGGCACAAAAACCGACTTCCTGCTTTGCCTTTCTTCGTTTCTTTTTCTTGATTGCTAAATAATGAATATACATTTGCCTAATTAACTTCGGACTCATGTTTGCTAAACAAATACTTTTCTTAATGTTTTATTTTATTTTATTATTGTTGCAATTTTTATTTTATTTTTATATTTTATTATTATTTATTTTTATATTTGTATTAAAAAAACGGTATAAAGTGGTAAAAATTCACAATTCAATAATAAACTAAAATGTTTGAAACCTTTTAAAGTGTGTTTCCATTTAATAAATTTATTGAAAACATTTTTCTTTTATGCCCAAACGTGATTATTTAAATGTAAAAAGCGTGAGTGCAAGTCAACCGATACTAATACTAATGGTGCACACAATTTGGCCAAATTCTCGAACTAATCTTATTTACGCGGAATACTTACCGTAATAAGAAGCAAGCAGCTATGGAAGCGAGCTGGGAATAACAAGCTCGATGCGAGAAGAAAGTGAATATAGTCCTCATTATCGAAATAATAATATAAAGAAAACAGAGAAAGGAGAGAAAAAAAAATGTAGTAAACCCGTTTAAAATTTAAATGTAAGCATATCACGTTTCGTAATGACTTCGGAAAGGGGTCATGCACAATGCCAATACAATAATAAACCTTTTATCGGCGAAGCCCTTTCATAAATAATAATCCCCCGAGGAATTTTTAAGTAGGTGTGTTTATTGTAACATGACTAAAGAACAGCTGAGTTACGGGGCAGATGCTATCGGATTATTAGTAGACCATACTTCCTTGCAACCAGCAAGTCCCTCAATGGACCACCTCTGTATTTTGATTTACCTGACAAATTCACAAATCTCCTATTTCGTTCGCTAAACGTGCTCTCCGATCTACCCAACCATTGGTTCACCTTGAACAATTTTCTTTTTACTTTTTACATTCACCTCCGAGCTTTTTCTTCGTCTCTCTAGTCCAACGGATGCCAATTACAGCAAAACTTTTTTCATTTTGTAATTACGAAATAATTACTGATGGCTTTAGCTTTTTTATATCACTGTTTTACTATCATTTTCAAGTTAATTAGTCAACTCATTATAAATATAAAAATGTAAAACGATTGAATAAAATTAAAATACTCTATTTACATAAAATGACACAAAAGTTCTTTGAATTTAAATTGTTTGCAAAAAGCTTGCATTTTTAAATGGGAAAAAATTCTTAAATTGATTTATTTAGATTGCGATTTTTTAGATCATGCGCTGTATGTTTGTGCTTTAAAAAAACGATAGTAATTTGCTTTTCATCTGAAAATATTTGTAGCCCTTTTTGTTTATTTTATTGAAACAGTTCGGAAAATATTTTTACAGATTTTTTTATAGCTCCAGAAAAGGAGCGGTCACCAATTTGCGCCGAAGCAGAAGCTGTTATTGCGAAAAAGACAAAGTTTAAATATTAACCGGCAACTAATGTAAATAATTTAAAATGCAGTTGTTTTCTTAATCTTATTGCATATGCAAATTAAAAATCAAGTATTAAAAAGAAAGACTGTGTATAAGTTACGAAAGGTTATTAAAATACAAGTAAATTTTCTCTTTTATGTTTTTGAATGAAAAGAGCGAGTAAAGAAGTCAGTTCTACTCGTAGTTTGTAAAAAAAGTTATATCTAGCAATTTATGGTAAGAGCCTAGTTATCCTTTGCTCCATACGTCCTGAAGTGTGTCTTATTTCCTCGGCAAAGGATTTCTCTTATTGTTCTATTCTCGGCTCAACATAAAGTTGCGCATTTTACCTTTCATATATATTTTACATCAATTTTGCAAATGTTGAAGCAAACGGCTTCTCATTCGCTGTCAATAAATTATTAGGTTCGAAACGGTTACGACGCAAATAACGAACAGGAAAAAAAAAAACAATTTGCAATTGTGCCAAAAGAATCGAAAGCAATACACGTCCGATTGTTATTTAAACTTTATCAATATACATAAATATTCTGCACTAGCATTGAAAATTGAGTCTGCGGTCGTTCTATGCGTTCTGTTCGGCGAGCATTTTTAAACGAACCTTTCTGCACGTAAATTGACCAATTTTCAAATGTTTACACTTGCTGCTCATCAATCTAAATAAAAAATGGAGTTTGCGAATCGAATGCACAACGTTTTAGGTTGCAACCGTATACATATATAGAGTACTTCGAAAGTGCACTCCAAAGTTTTCCCCATACGATTAACTCGTATGGTTTCACGACACAAAAAATATCCTTTTTCTATAAAAGCTTTTTTGCATGTTTTAAATTATTTCAATTTGCATATAAACTGCTTTTTATGATTTTTTTTTTATTAATTAAAGAAAAAACAATGATAATTTTCCGATTGAAATACTTTAAACAACTATGCGATTAGTAGCAATCATTAAAAGTGCATTTATGAGTAAAGCATGAGTACAATATGTAAAAAGATAATTGTGAATTTAATTGGGTTATGTTTGTATTATGTAAATTAATTAATAATAAAGTAATAAATAATTTATAAGTGAAATTAATCAAATTTTAATTAACCCGAAACATTGCCGGTTTCATAAAGAGTGGCTGGCAACAGTTAGACGAACGTGCCAATTAATATCGAGTACATTTTGCGTCCTTATGGGAATACAAGGAAACATTGATGATATTCTTTTTTTCTCATTTTAGAGTTAGAGGGCGAAAATGTAGTCACGTGCCAAAGTAGATTTTCCTCTTTTTACATCGTCTACGTGTTTGATCTTACCTTAGCCCAATTTTATTCGGGTTTATTTTTCGAATTACCAAAAGTCGGCGTTTGCAAATCGGGTTTTTCGATAAAACGCATATTTCTCAATACGGTTGGCGGTTAAGTAAGTAGATTACGCATTGTTAACTTGCCGCACCGGAACGTTCTAGCCTGTTTGCTAATCTAATAGCGAGCCGAGAAATTTTCGTTCCTTTAATTGGACGCAACTGTACATTCGAATACATTACGACCCGTCTCTTATTTAACACAAAGAGCGAGCACTATTTTATGTAATGAAAAGCATAAAGTTTATAATATTACTCTTGATGGTGGAATATATGAGCCAAAGAAGTTTATAATTTCATTATGTTCAAGACACCGGAACGGATGTCACGCCCGTTATTTGTTTTCTACAGGCGAAGTCTCGGAGGAGACGTCCGAAACGATTTTAACTAAATAATAATTGTTCATTACGGCTTCTGATGCTTCGTCACACTTATGACTCAAGTAATTAACGTTCGTTGGCATTAAACAACACCTACGATTCTGCAGTGCGATCCCTATAAGGAATTTAATAGCGCGAATTCTTCGTTCGACGCAGAAATTTAATTAAAAAAGTCAAAACATATCGCCGGCGGCGGCAAATACTTGTGATTTCGATGTCGGCTAAAGCACCTTTCTTTAAATCCCGCAGCAGCACTTTTTTTTCTCTCTTTTTCTCTGACGGTTTCTTATTAGCTTGGTTATTGTTCACTGCGCTCGAAATAAAAATCCCGCGGAGAAATGTAAACTCGAAAAAGGAGCAGGAAAAAATCCCATACAAAAACTATAGTTACGCCGGATATAACATTATTATTGCTTTTTAAGGTAAACGCGCTTCGTCAACCGACAAATTGATTTTCCACAATTACATGTGTTCCAGTAGGACCAAAAAATGAAAATGACTTTTTTACGTCCCCTTTGTACCACGCCTAATATTACCTTAATAATACCCAAGGCGAAAAGGTTTTCCCCCAGTTTCATAAAATGTTCTACGAGCCTATAGTTTACCAGTTACTTTACCTGATTAGGTAATTAATAAACCATTTCGTTATTCATAACACAATAACATAATTTTGTTTGCGCGATCAAAAATATTTGATGTTTTAATTGAACTTGAGAGCTGATTTTTTTGTAAAAAATATTTACTTTGTGTCGCGAATGAATCGAAGCGGCAACAAAGGCTAAAATAGGGATGGGAGAAAAAAACAGACAGAAACGACATAAAAAAACGCACGAAGAAGTCAAAATCAATAGTCATCGACTTCAATTTATTTAAAAGTGGCGATCATTTTTATCCAACGCTTGATTTAGCATGGCTGCTCTGGATACCAACGCTATATATTTCCTTTCTACAATTGCTTTTTCTGGATAATCAATTGCTCGCTGTTAGTGAATGGAGGCGGGGGCGGCGGCGCCGCTATTTTAAACGCCGATGATTTGTGAGCCGCAGTGTTTTTTCGCACATTCTTCTTCGAAATGCAGGAAATGCAAACATCTTTATCGAATAAACAAATGGACCTTATTGCTATTTCTGCGATTGTGCGAAATGGAATTCAAACATTTTCCCATTTTTCCCCTAGTTGACATTTAAACTATGAGTGGTTGCTTTTCCTGTGGGAACACCGGAACTCGCAGATATGATAAATGGGCCCTTGTGACGGTTACACACACTTTTCCGGTTTGTTCCTTAAACTTGTTCTCCAACTTTTCACGTCCCTAATGAAAAACCACAAATGTAAACAAATTCCCGGCCTTTTGCCATAAATTTCTATTGAGATTATCGAAGCGCTGACCTCCCATATCTGCATGAATTATTTCAATAAACACTAGTAATTGATTGGATTTCCGTAATGCGTAATATTTTGCATGATGTCCTAGTGGGGAAAGTTATCAAATTGATTGAACTACCAATTTTAATTGAGCAAATAGGGTTCGAAATTGAATCCGCATATAGTATAAAGATAATAAATCCACATTCAATTTTGTCAATTAATACTATTCCATTCATTATTCAGGGAATAATCATTTAGAATTTTTCATTCCAGTTACTGGCGTTTTAATCGCATAAAAAACATAAAATTGGCTATGTTTTTCCATATAAAAATGCTCCAAAAATAAGTTTTGTTTTTCCATAATTTTTGGAATTTAGGGCACCAAAACAATTAATTTAACATTAAATAAATAATTAAAAATGCTGAATTAGAGTATTAAAATACGAATTGCAAATATATTTAGTATCCTTAAAATGTTCAATAAATATGTTTCTGATATTTATTTAAATTATTACTCAATTAATTAATAAATTGTAATATTAATTAGTCATTTTCGTTAATTTGTTTTAGTCGTCTAAAATTACTTACAGGAAATAAAATTTAAAAATTCAATAGTTTTCTTTATGCTGTTTTATAAAAATTAGTATTAAATGCTTTTGAAATGTTTTTAGATTTTAATTTAGTATTAAATGCTTTTGAAATGTTTTTAGATTTGAATTTTATAAATAAATATTGAAATAAATGCTGGCCAGAAACAATAAAATTATCCATTAACAAAATACATTTAATTAAAACTTAACATTAATAATTTTAATAGAGAAGTTAGAAAAACAAACAGAAAAAATAATTAAATTTGGCATTGTTCTAATAGAATTTATTTGTTATGCACTTAAATCAACATAATTATTAGCTTTCTTATTTATATTAAAACAAAAGCTTTAATTTATTCTGTATTGACACAGAGAGCTTGTTTACTTTCCATTGTATGTAAATTAGACAAACGAGGAAAAAACATGTAAATACCATTGGCCAATAAGCGAGGGAAAAACGGTAAAGAATTCCGGTGGAAATTACGAATATTAAAATTCCAAAAACGATATAAACGTTGTCAATAGAATATTGGTGGGTAATTTTTATTCGAGGCGCGTAGCAGCTGCTTGTAACGTTATGGAACATGGCCTGGATGGGGCCGATGGGACGCCGAATCTGAATGAAAAGTACCCCAAACGAGCCCTCTTAAGCCTCCCCTTTCGTGCACGTAGATAAACACACCGACACATGTGCGCTCGAATCGAATTCGCAAAAATATTTATCGGTTCGTTGATTAAACGCGCAATTATGTGCATTCTTCGCACAAAACGCATGCATCCTAATTGGAAAACAAAAACACAAAAGCTGAAATATGGCACGCTGAAATAATGAAAAGAAACAATTAAATTCGTGACGTCGATCGTATAAATAAATATAGAATCATAATGCGCGGTTTTGAATAACGAAAACGAATGAATTATGCAATCGCCGAGATCTATATTTGTGTGCACATAAATTTGAGGGACGTTTTCTGAAAATCCACCTACAAGCGGAACGCGAGCATCGATCGTTGCTTAATTTGAAACTGAATGAATGTCGCTGTTTTAAATATAGAACGCGACGAGTTTCGTTTCGATGAGTTAGTGACGCTTAATCGACAATAAAATTTGCATTTTATAGTACCACTATTACACTTGTACGGGTCTCGATTCGTAATTTGGGGTTGCCCAGTGTCGAATTACAGTAATCGAATTAAGACACGCCATTGAACAATTTGTCTCACTTAGGCTCCGCAGCTATTTTATATATCTTAAGTTGCCAACTCTTAGAACTTTTCGTTTTTCTTTTTGCTGCTCGCTACTGCTACTACAGCACTTTTAATTTGGAATAATAAATGCCTCCTAATTTCACCACTTATTTTAATTTCGCTGGATATAAAGTTTTTAGGGCTTCCCTTTTTATTGCACTTTAAGTTACAGTTTAATAGTATTTTTAGTGGTAGCAATTATTTTCTGTTAATTTGGTTCTAACAAATCATTAAAGATATATTTTCTAATCAAATCTTACTCTACTGTGAGAAAAATTTAGAATTTTTTTAAATTTATTTACTTGACAAAAAGCCATGATTGAAAATAGATAATTTTTCTTATTTAAATACCGGTGTTAAAATACCTAAAATATAATTCATTTTCCTAAGTTAATAATTAAATTCAATAAGCTTTATTCACAAATTAGGCTTAAGTAATAATTTATTTGTAAATTATCTGTTTTAATTATAATTTGAATATAACATTTCAAATTGTATGGATAAGACCCGGCGCCTTCATCGCGATTATTTATTGTTTACAAGGCTCTTCAAATTCCCGACCGAGAGCCACTTTAAATTTTTATCTATCCATCAAGGCTCGAAAGTGCGCTATGATTTTCCCATTTTAATTAGTAAAATATCTTGGCAGCTTGGAAAACAATTACTTTTACGGTCAAGCCCTTTTTGGGGAGAGGTATCTGTCAATCATTGGCAATACGCTCACATTAAATTTTGGAAACTAAACATCAACACCGAATCCTAAATAATTTATTATTAATTTATTACTTTGAAGTATACAGTGAAATACACTGAAGTTTTAACAATATTTTCGTTTTCCCAAATCATAGTAATAAAACTATTAACTATTAAATTGTAAAATTTTCCACAAAAGCCATTTAATTAATTATTTTGATGTGTCAAATATATATTTTTTTTATATATAAAATAAAATATATTCCACTAATCCTATTTTACTATAAATTATTATTGGTATACATTTTATTCATTCGCTAAATATCATTTTTATTTAATGCAAATTCACCAAAATTAAATTTTCACCTATTAGAGTCCGGCGCCTTCACTTTCCAAATACCAAGTACTATAATTTGCATTTAACTAAAACTTTATTAATTTTATATTTTTTCTATGTTTTAGTTAGTAAAATAGCAACCAATATAAGTACAAACAAACGAGGGACCAATAATCAAAAATATAGTAGATGAAACATGATTACTTTACTTATATAAACGCAACCGAAAAATGTATTTTCCAAAAATGAAAGAGTTTGTTTAGGAAAATGCCATAAGTCATCGGCACAGCTAGCGCTATTTACATGATCGAGCCATCAAGCCGAAGAATAGTCCAAAATTCTATACATCATTCGGTACTTTATCCCAGACATGAATGTGTATGTACTTTGCAAAGTGATACTTTATCTGGCTGAGAAATCTCCGAACTGAACAAGAGAACGAATACGATAGTGAATGTTTGGCGGAAAAAAGCGCACATAAAGAAACTACTTTCCAGCTAGTACTCTCATAGCATGATCCCTTTTTTTTCTTCTCTTCTTGTTTGAGTCAATCGAGTACGGAAGATTTTCTTTCGGTCTAAAATTTCCCTTTCGCTTTAACCGAAAAGGCGTCTGGCAATTTCCACGATGATTATTATTACAGCATTTGCTGTTAGAAGATTAATGACAACTTATCAAATAGACAAGTATTAGTTACCCCGAATGTCAGCATTCAACCCCAAATAACTTTCTTTGCTCCTCATCAGTGAGTCACTACGCGAGGGGGTTGATGTACTAATGGCTCACCTATTTTACGCCATTAATGTATGCGCATTCTTTAATGGTTTTTTAATCATTTGCTTAATATATGGGTTCATTTAAATTACTTCATTTATTTTATTTCCATAATCACTTAATCACTTAATTCGAACGTATGGTTTTTTTTTTCGTTTCTTTGGAATGTTTTCATTCAGAATTTTCAAAGTACCAATTGCACTTTATACGTTTAAATTTCTTCACCGAGATATTTTGTGTGTAACATTTCGAGTTGATCTGCGAGACTCGTGGAGCACCCTTAAAAGAAGTTGTTGTTTACGAGGGAAATATAAGGGGAAACTCCTCATGCAAACCTTACCACCCTTGTTAGCGAGTAAAACGCGTGTTCCAGACACTAATCCCATAGCTTTATTTGTTATTTAAATTAGAAATATAGCATGCATAGTTTTTGTTATTGCTGTGTCGCAAATGCAGCAGTCAGCCTTTATCTTCAACATAGTCGCGCCCCCCGTGTTGCTTCACCCACCTACTTCAACTTCTGCAAATCCCCCCGCTCCCTTTTTATCGGCTGTTAATTTAATATCCGCCGTAAAAATTAATTAAAGTATCAAGTTACTTTTGTTTTCATTTGCGGATGAATGCAAGAAGTCGTATAGAGTGATGGAAGCGTTTAGAGGGAGTTCTCGTTCGGAACTTAAGTTGGAGAAAATATTTAATTACCGAATGCATAATTCATAATTTTAATTAAGAATCTTTTGTAACTCTTTCCGCTGCGAGCATTTTAATTGTTTTCGCAAAACTAGTTTTCTTTCTCGGCAACCCTTTTGCCCGTCCCGAGCGCATTTAAATATACTCAAAAGTGTCATTTCGCTGGAAACTTGGCAATTTCGGAAATAAAGTTTAATTGGAAAGCCGTTCAGCGTTCGGTTGTTGATGATGCAAAAACGACTTCACTACTATAATGATAATTCAAGACTTCCCCTTTTATTACCTGGTCTCCGAAGAATTACCCACATCTAACTTTTCCTATTATTATCACTCGCCGTAAACTTGCATTGGGAAATTTATTAATTAAATTCTTTATTTCACTTCTTCTCTTCTAGAATTTTCTATAATATTTACATTTTACTAATTTTTACTTTTTCTGAATAAATTACAACATTATTACTTAAAAGTGAAAATGGAAGTGAAGGCGCCGGGTATAAAATGTAAAAAAAATCAAATTTATTCCTGTCATATTGATATAATAAGCAATCGTTTGTTATTTGTATTGACAAATTTAAAATATATGAATATTTTTAAAATAAATTGACTGTTTTTTTTCTTTTTTGATGAGAGAGAAAAAAAAATGAAACTTATTACGCAATTTGGTTCCTTCTTACAACCTACTTGTCCGCCTTACTTTTATTTTGGACTCCCGGATCTAAGTACTCCTTCCGAGCTTTTCATGTATTTCGTGAATTTCGCTGTAATCGGTTTTTAATGAGACAAATTCAAGATGGTAACGCTTCTTATCAACAAACGTGCTGACAAAGAGAGGGATTATTGTTTAAGTCTTATACTTAAGCATTAATTAAAACGTACAATATTGACAAAAGCGAAATTTAATTAAAATTTCCAAAAAAGGCGATTATTTTATTAAAAAGCTGCTCCGAGAAAGGAAAAAGTTCGGAGCAATATTGAATATAATAAAGTTGTCTAAAGGGGGGGCGCGCGATATCTCCCCAAAAAGTCAGCGAAATTGCGAAATTGTATTGCTTTCCGATGCATAATCACTTCATTATACATTAAGTACGGAGTATCTGCGAAGTAATAAATCCCTTTGACTGTACCAGAAGGTAGGATATCATCTTATAAGCTGCCGCCCCACATAGTTTGGCTCTTTGTACGCGCTTTACGAACCGTGAACGACCGAGAGAAGAAGCTGCTCGCTACACATGCGATAGAGACAGATTAATAACGATACTTATATCTCCATTATGCTTAGACGACATCTTATTATCTCGCGTCCCCCTCAAAGTAATGTGCATGTCTTTTTCCCCACCGCACACACCGTGCCGTTACCTTTATAGCTATTACACACAAACGCAGGGCGCGGTAAGTGTGCTCTCCATGTGCGCGACGTCTTTCTTGCGATGAAGTAAAAACTGCCAGGCGGAAATAATTTTCTTCCTCTCGCTAGGTGAACCGTTGTCGTTAAGAAAAGCGTGCAGGAAGAAAAAATGAACACACGCTCAGTAAATTTGTTAATGTTGGACGAGTTCGTGCGTATCTTGTACAACTTTTTTTTACGGCTCAAATTTATTTATAATGATGTTATGGGTACTCTTTTTGCTCGCTCGCTTATTTACCATTTTTGATACTGTAGTCGTATATGATGTGCACACGAATATTATATATTTAAAGCGCGTATTTGTTGATTTGCATGGCGAATCCATAAATTAATCACATGTATTTGTTATTAATTCCAATAATACTATTGTAACATCAACAGATTAAGTTGTTTTTGTTAATCATGTTCCAGTATGTTTAACCGCATTAAAGGGCTTTAATTCATACACAGACAAAACAATATTTATGAACACACACAATACAGGGTGATTGTTTACAATGGCCGACTACCCATATATGGAGAACTATCAATGTTATCGAATCCGCTTTTTTGGCTATCTTATTATCATCAAAATTCTAGTTCGCCTAAAATATTTTCAACTTCCGATCACTTCCGGTTATACCGGAAGTTGCTATCTACTTCGTTATTTCAAATGGGACACCCCAATTTTTATTTCATATTTCGATTCCTTCTGAAAAATAAAGACGATTTTGTAAAAAAAG